>CAUYSK010070219.1:0-105008 GCA_963575035.1 Avahi laniger | reverse complement strand
GTGAACAGCTTCCCATGCCCTCCCACTGGATGAGGCTCTCTTTCTTCCAGATCTTTCTCAGTCGTTGTGTCCCTGGCACCTGTCATTTTCTGCTCTGCAAGATGTACTCTGGACCCTTGACTCCCCCTCACACATGGCTGTCCAGTGTGGGGAAAAGCATAAGGGTTTTGGAGTCAAGGTCGGGAACTACTGTGAGAAAACCTTTTAATCTCAGAAACTATTTCCTCAATTGTGAAATGGGCAGAGGAATTCCAGATTACATTGCTGAAGGACACAAAATCAAATCAGATGAGACCACCCAGGGTAAAATGGTTCGTTACTGATTATACATGTCTCAAGGGCAGTGAATGCCTGTCCTCTTAGAAGAGCAGGATTTTACAAGAGTAGGTGCTCAGGAAATACCCAAAGCTCAATTGACAGCATCAGCCGACCATCCCCGTGGCTGTGGCCCATCGGTAAAGCCTCAGTTTCTGCAGGTTTTGACACACCCCACTGGGCACATTCAGCTTGCGGCCCCACCCTGCACAGCTGAGGTCCTATGGTGTGGGGAAGGACCAGTGACAGAGGACTTCCCGGGTGATCATCCCTGCAGAGAGCTGATGAGCACAACCCTGGTGGACAGTGGAAATGCGCAGGGGACACCCACAGCAATGAAGCTCAAGGAAGCTGAAGGAAGAGTTAGGGGGTGGCTGACCTTGGCCCTAACCTGGCAACCTGCCTTCCCCCACTTCCCTCAGGCAGCTCATGATGATGACTGAACTTCCCATTGGATTCCTGTCTCACATATTTATTACACAAACCCTTAAAATCGTGTTAGCTCTGTGTTCGATGTCACAAAGATCAATAAGCTCATCTCCAGAAGCCCTGCTCTTGGGCACAATCGGTTTCAGGGCCCTTGGGGTGTCAGAGGTGGAGAGCTGCTCCGTGGACTGTCCCAGCACCATCTGCAAGAAGACAGTCTCACCCTGGCCACGTCCAATGCAGAGCTGTCCCCAGAAAACTCCGCTCGCCACAACACCTGGTCCTCTGTTTGAAATTCTGCTCAAAGTCTCCCACAGCAGTTGGGTTTTGTCATTCCACGCTGTGCCGTGGGAGTGCTGTGTGCTCTCCCGCACTGGCTGGCAAGGGATTTGGTCAGAGAAAAGGTAGACATCAGATGCTGAGGGAAGCCAGTCAAGAAGCGACTGTATGCAATCCCCACAGCAGTTTCGGAAGAGACAAACTCCCTTTTTTTTTTTCGAAAGTGAAAGAAAAGCCTACGGCAGCCAGAGAACCCAGAGAAGGTCTGAAAGTGGAGCCAGTTCAGAGCGAGGGAGAAAAGAGTTATTCCTCTTTTTACTTGTAGAAAAATAAAACACAAGAGCATGGGCTCTTTCCAGACATGGCCAGAGGCAGGTGAGTAATGAGTCAAAGGCTGGAGTCAGGCAGACCACACTGCATGACCTCGGGCAAGTGGCTGAACCTCTCTGAGCACAAGTTTTCTGCCCTGAGGAATGTGGACGCTAACACCAACTTTGAGAAGGAATAATGCTCAGTATCATGGCTACCAGTCCTGGGCACTGGGTGAGAGCCCAGCAAAGGGGACTTGGCTCCAATGTGCTGAAGTACCAAGAGCTACAGGCAAGTGACCTCAGCCCAGCGCACAGAACCATCATGCCCTTTCCAGAAAGCGCGGAATGAGGCAGGCAATGCTAAGGTCAGCTAGGAACAGACAGTGCACTCTGGTGCAGACAGCTGGGTGCCAAGTTAGTCCAAGGCAAGTAGTTGGGCTCTTGGCGGCTAATGGACAACACACATGCACTTGCTCTCCCTTCCTTCCTCCCTCCATTTGACTGAGATGCTTCAGGAAGTAACAGAAGCAAAACATACCCACTGTCACATGCCAGGAGGCATTCACCAGCAGAGAAGAACAGAGAATAATATCTGGACAAAATCACCTGATAGGAATCAACTGCTAGCAAGCCAGAAGGAGAATATGATTAAGCACTTCCACAATTACTCAAAGCAAAAAAGAAAAGAACTCTACCTAAAGGATCAGAGTGCCTCTGCCATCCCGCTCACAGGCAAAGCCAAGACCTCCAGGAACTGGTCCACACTCCCCAGCCCGTCTCTGACTCCCTCTCTGACCAGAGCCTCCCCCTCCCAATTCTCTGCAGCCACATCGGCCCTGTCCATTCCTAGGACAGATCAGATAACACATTCCTGCCTCAGGGTGATGGAGAAAATACACGTTTTTACAAAGACCAAATCTTGACCCTTGCACACATATAAAATGACAACGCATCAAAGACTGTATTTATTCATTGATTAATGAGGGAGCCAGGAAAGTGTTCAAACCAATTCTGCAGCCATCCACAGAGCCTACACACACATGGTGACCGGGACCAGGGATCTGAAGCTGCCAGCAGAGGAATCAGGCCCCCAGGCAAAACCCATTTGCTTCTCTATGGACTGAAATCATCTGCTTTGCTATCAGCTTTCTAGAAATTAGCGTTGAAAAACAGTTTGAAGACTATGACAGGAAGTGTCCACTAGAGCACAGACGACCAGGAAGGTGCACATGACTACACTGTACATTCCGCAGGACACCTAGCTGTCTTTTGCATTTCAAAGTCATTCACAAGCATTCCTGATGAGCCCTCTGCACTGGCCGTTCTTTCTGTTAGGGACACCTGCCTCCCTGATGTGACATGACTTGCTCCTTTGTAGCCATCTAGCCATTCTGTAGTCTCACCCCGACCTCTGGCTGCAGCCCCACTACCCCCGATTGCTTCACCTTGTGGGAGCACCTGTGCTCTGGCCCGTGCCCTCCACTTCTCCAGGGGGCAGGGTCTGGGTCTGGTTGCAGCACTGCTATCCTCCATCCCTAGAACAGCGTGTGATCACACGATGGGAGCCTTCACTAAATATTGGTTGGGTAAATGAACAAATTAAAAACAAACAGCAGCAGCAGCTGGGATGAGACAGGGGAAGGTGAGACGAACAGTTCGGAGGATGGTTTTGGAGATGCAAACATAGGTTGGCTGGTTCCATTCGCTTCTTGAAAACAGGCTGCTGCTCCCCTCTTCCCACCACACATGGTTTAGAAACAACCTCCCTCCAGATCAAGTGTGAATATTTGATAATGCAGATGCTGTAACGCACATCCTCAAACCTCTTTCTCTGAGGTCCACAGCAGCAAAGCTACTTTTGCTCACCTGGAACTCTACCATCTTACTTTGCTTTCTGTTGCTTATAGTAGAA
Organism: Avahi laniger; assembly: GCA_963575035.1. Taxonomy (NCBI): domain Eukaryota; kingdom Metazoa; phylum Chordata; class Mammalia; order Primates; family Indriidae; genus Avahi; species Avahi laniger. The sequence continues at coordinate 101,765 of CAUYSK010070219.1, read as the reverse complement.
TACCTGAAACGGAAATTTATAAAGAAAAGGAATTTATTTCCTACAGTTATGGAGGCTGAGAAGTCTAAGGTCAAAGGGCTGCTTCTGGTGAGGCCTTCTTGCTGGTGGGGACTCTCTGCAGAGCCCGAGGAGGTGCAGGACATCTCATAGTGAGGGGGGTGAGCATGTTAACTCAGGTCTCTCTTCTATTCTGACAAAGTCACCAGTCCCACTCCCGTGATAACCTATTGATCCTTTAACTCATTAATTTGTTAATCCATGGATGGATTAAGGCATTCATGAGAGCAGAGCCCTCATGACCCAGTCACCTCTTAAAGTCCCCTCTCTCAACACTGACACGTTGGGATTAAGTTTCAACATGAGTTTAGGAGGAGACAAATATTCAAACCACAGCCACTACTGATGACCTTTCAGCGATCCCCCTTCTCACCCTTTGCTGCCCCTAGCCCAGCCATGACTGCCTTTGAGCAGCAGCAGGCCAACCTTAGGCCCCAAGATACCACAATTTCAGGAGCCATTAAGCATGATAACATTGAATCTCAGAGGGTCACTCCCTAAGGTCCCATCCCACGTGTGGACCAGCATGATATCATAATAAACTCGCTGCAGCCCACACAGAGCAGGGGCCAGATGCAGGCCTGGGGTCTTTAGCCCAGCAGCCTGTGCTACCTGCCTGCCTCCTCTGCTCTGGCCAAGAACACCCTCACCCCACCTCGAGTCCTAGGACATTGTCACTTCTATTCACATTGCTATACTCCCCATCAGAAGCCGAGATGGGATCTACAATCACACCAACGTGAAAACAACTGGAACTTGAGTGTTTGGCTCATCAGTGCTGGAGCAGACCACACCAACGATCATCCTCCCCATGACCAAGGCCCTGCCAGCTGCCTCCCCCAAGCAGAGCCACCTGGAAGCCTCCACCTGGAAGCAGCTCGCAGCCAGTGACTGAAGGCAGCTGGCAGATAAACACCTCAGTTTCCCGAGAACAGCGCAGAGGCATGCCATACACACTCTCTCAGAGGGCCCCAGTAGGGGTGGCCTCTGGGTGCCCACAGCACTACTTTGCTTTTTAACTATATTGGCTTCCCTCTGAAATCCTTGTCCTGGGCTGACTTCTGGGGGAACCAAAGACACTAAGCAAAGGAACAAATTCTATTTCACTGGATACTCATTGAAGAGCACAATTATGAGCCCTTCCAGCCTGGGTCACACTGCACCCAAGTGTGTCCTGCATTCATCACCCCCTCCCCAGGCTCTGCTGCCAGCCACAGTGTCAAGGTCCTGTGTAAAAGAAAGACATAAGCCTCAAGATGTGCAAATGTACCTCTGCAAGGTTTGTGTAAAGAAATGGCTGATGCCCCATGCTGTTCCAAACATTCAGAGCCGACAAAAACATCTTTAAATATCTTCATCAAAGAAAAATCTTCCATTATTGCTACAGAATTTCCTGACCGAGGAACTCAAAAACAGAGCAGCCCAGAGAAGCAGAGGCATCGCCTGCCTCTGCATGGTGCAGGAACATCTGAGAAGTTGCTGGGATTCAGACTTTCCTTCTGCAAGTCGACTGCTGATCCCAGCAAGGCCTTTAATTCCATCCAAAGGGGAAAATCGTGACAAGCCATCCATAATTGCTACTCACTTTGGGCAAGATTGTGTTCAGAAAAATCCTTGAGCTGCAGGCTTAAAGTAAAGCAGAACAAAGCAATGAAAAAATGACTGGAATCAGCACCAGGAAGAGACGCTTTTATAACATCAGCACCCATCCTCTCCTCGGAGTGACCCGGCCAGCTGCCTGGCAGTGCTACGACTGGTTCCACATCCATCAAGGAAATAAGGCAGAAACGATGCCAAGGTGGCTGTTTCGCAGTGACCCAGACCCTTCAAAGCATAGAAAATGCACTGTATCTCAAAAACCATTAGCAACTCCAATACCAAACTGGAATAGAGCAAGAAATAAGACAGACACGTTTGTGAGGCTTCACCTGAGCTGAATCAATGCTCCTTCAAAAACCGTCGCTCGTGTAAAATGACGGCATTGAGCCTCCTCCTTTAGGAAGAGCCCCTCTACTCCATTCACACATTAATAAACCAGCAGATGAGTCTACTGAGCAGAACATGTTATTTTGAGTGCCTGGAAGCTGGCAGAAAGTATTAAGCTGAACATCTCTCAAAATCCCCAATAACAGATATCAGTAAGTTTGGATCTTGCTAAAGTCAAGCCTATTTTTGCTACTTCCTGCGTCAATTTTTGGACTCAGTCGCAGTTTTATGTTTTCTAGGTTGTCCATATGATTTCTTTCCTTTCCCTTCTTTCTTCTCTGGCTGTTCTTCGCAGCCTGTACTGTACTGACCCAGCCTCTTTGCAACCCCCCCTAATAATCCCTGCATCCTCCCTTCCTCTCTCCACCTCACCTTTGCACATTCTGTACTAAGTGCTTTGCTAGGTGCCCCAAGAAGCAGCAAACCCCAAGTGCTACAGAAGACTGGAACCCCTTTCTATGTGACTGAGAAAGGTGTTCTAGACCTGGTGGGGCATCGGGGAGGTTTCCTTGGAAGACTGGGGGTTGAATGGAGCCAAGGTCACGAGGATGACAGGAGGGAGTCATTCCTCATCCAGAAGGATGCTCGTGTACATAACCTGCATAGGAAGGGCTGGAGAGCAGCAGGGACAGTGGGCAGGTCTGAACATACCTGGGAGCCCTACACTGAAGCCAGAAAGCAAAGGCAAGCATTGGAGGGAGGTGGGGATGAGAAGATCACGTGTTTGAAAATGCCGTCTTCTTGCCTACTCGTCCTCCCTCACTGTCTCTTGCAGAGTGCACTTCGCTGAGTGTGACTTCGTGATGCAAGCCCATTCTGGTCTTTCTGTGAGCCCCACCCTGTCTTTCATCTGACCGGCACGGTTTCACCACTGTCCTTCCTTCGCCTGTGATCCTTAGCTGCCCCAGAGCGCACCTTGGCTCACCTCCCTTCCTGCGTGTCCTAGCAAGGTGGGGCTGATTTCCCCTCTTTTGACTCCAGGCAGGGCCCCTTCCCATTGTGACCACCTGAATATGATGAAGAGATGTTCTGGGACCCCCACACTCAGTCCTTAAGAAACTTGGAAGCCCCTATTTCCCTCCTCTCAGAGCACTCCTAGGCCCAAGCTGGAGTCTTTCTAGAAAATATGCAAGGAGGAAAACTGAGGTTGCAGAGTCCACAGCCGAAGCTGAGTGGCTGAGCTCTAGCCCTGCAGTGGAGTGGAGGAGTGCGCCCCTCGGCATGCCAGGTGGTGACCCTCAGCCCACTGCAGTCTGACAATGTGAACTAGACAAACAGCCACATGGGCCCGGTCAGCCCACAGCATTATAAGAAATAATATCAGTTGTTTTCTTTAAGCTGGTAAATCCGGGTAGTTTGTTCCGCAGCAATAATAAGTGACATCGTATCTGTTATTGGCTTAATATTTTCTCTAACCTGTTTATTCCACATTGTGTTCATGTGGACATGCAAGTCCCATGTTTAGCAATTACTTCAGAAAGGAAGTCTACATCCCACATTTTCTCAGACCAACTAAAGCAGAAAATGAGGCAGCCTCTAGAGCCCCACAATGGAGTGTGGTAGACGTGGTCTACAGGCACACCAAGCAGTGGGAAGAGGAAGCAGGTTCTGGGCCATCAGTTGGGTCAGGTATGCTGGTGGGGGCGGTAGTATTCCTGAGGGCCTGGTCCCTGGTGACATTTGTCAGGCAGAGACTGCTCTATTTTTGCTCCTTGAAATTCAGTTTCAACCTGGTAACTCTTCATGAGCCAGAGCAGTGGAATCATCAAACATTTTATGTTTTGGAGTTAAAAATTCTGCATGTAAGCCATATAAACTGTCTCTTATAGCCTTGTTAGTAAGATTCCACCATATTATAAAATTTATTCTTGATTTTAGATTTAAAAAAACTAAATTAGGAACTACGAGAAACAAGGGTTTTTCCTTCTAAATGGTTAATTTGCCATCTTACTCTAAGCAGAAACCCTCATCACCCTGCCTGTAAACACACAACCGCCATCACTGGATGTGTACCCTTTGCCAAGTGCCAGGCTGAGCATGCCACGTACATCTGCAGAGTTATCCTTCCAAACTCTGTGCAGTTGGCATTTGCTCCATTTTGCAAAGGAGACATCTGAGACTGAAAGATTACAGAGACTGTAAATATCATGGCTAAGGATTATACCCAGACTTGTTCAACCCTAACCCTTTGCCCTTAAGCAGTTGACTGTGATGCCCCTGTTATGGACTGAATTGTGTCCTCCTCAGACTCATACATTGAAGTCCTGACACCCAGTACCTTGAAATGTGACTCGATTTGGAGAGAGGGCCTTTAAAGGGGTGATTAAAGTAAAATGAGGTCATTAGGAGAGCCCTAATCCAATCTGAGTGGCATCCTAGGAAGATTAGGGCACAGACAAGCACAGAGGGAAGTTCGTGTGAAGGCAGCCATGCACCAGCCAAGGAGAGAGGGTCAGAAGGAATCAGCCCTGCCAACACCTTGATCTAAGACTTCTGGCCTCCAGACGTGTGACAGAATAAATTTCTGCTGTTTAAGGCACCCGGTTAGTACTTCATTACAGCAGCCCTAGCAAACTAATACAGTCCCCTAGAAAACAGGACCCAAAGTCCTGGCCTGGAAATGCATGTGCTTCACCCACTCAGTAGTGGACCATTTACTCCTATTTTAAACATTTTCAAAGCTCAACGAATTTAAGAAGCAGAAAAGTGGCAGCAAATCAGAAGAGGATATTCTTCTAGAGACAGGCCCAATGATTCAAGTGAAATGTGACCACCAGTGGCAAAGACAAAGTGTTAAAAGTTGACATAAGATACAGAATCACCCAGCCTTGTGGAAGTAGCCATGTAGGATAAACATGTCAGCTTGTCCAGAGGGCAAGTGTTGGATGGTCACACCATTCCCGCATCAGGAAAGCCTGGGCTTCCTTCTCCCTCCAGCTGGGACCAAAGGCAGCAGTCCTCATCAGGAAATGACTTTCTTTTTTATTATGCTTCTTCTCAGATTTGAGACCTTATTAGGAAGAAATGTTCTGGGTTCTCTTATATGACTACATGATTTTACAAAGAATTTTACTGCTTCTAGAAATTTATGCTCCCTAGATACCTGCCTTTGGGGCATCTGGTCTACAAGTCAGGCTGCCTTGGTTTACCAATGAATCCATTTCCTGACCTCAGGAGAAGGGCTATTAGAACACAGGTGTGCACCCTGCGGTGCAAGCTTCCACATGCAGCTAGAGATGACAGTCCTCATGCACTCAGCCACCTTTGCTACAGAACTCTCCAACGCACAATGGGGAATGTTCAAATGAGGATGCGAGTCCCAACTGTGGACTCCAGCTGTACATCCCATGGGCCAGCACCTTCTGCTGTTGATCACAACTGCTGCCATTCAGGGAGCAAACGTACTGCCTTGTGCAAGAATGCTTCTTGTGCCAATATGCACAGAAACAATGCCGGGCACGTAGGCGTCAACAACATACCACCCTATGGATATGGCCACCTTAGGCAGCATGCCTGTGTTCATGCCGAACCAGAGGACACTGGCAGAGGAGGACAGAGCTTATTCTCAAAGAACTGTTCACCTAGAAAGTCATGTGGGAAACAGCAGTCTCAAATTATAGATAACATATCTAGCATTTCTGTAAAATATTAAAATATGCTTGATTACTACACATCTACAAGCATAAAATCATTTTTCTTTTTGTCCAATGTGCTTACCTGTTATAAAGAAGAATGTCTGGTTTCCAAATCTGGCCATCTGGGAAACGAACAGTCGTCACGCCTGGATATTCTGACATATTCCATTGCAAATAGTGATCTGTCCAAGACTGACACACACAGACAATATTAGCAGCACTTTGCTTCCTTGACTACTAATATTTCTTGTAAGAGATTATTAGGTAAGAGCAAAGCCAGAAAGAGTTCTAGACATTTATTTACGTAACTGAATTGCTAGCTATAAAATATAAGGAAACTGGGAATTAAATAATCCCTTCTAAAATGACCATGAAGAACATAAAAATCAAATTTAAGGTCTTGCTGTCACTGTGAACACATTCAGATGGTAGCAGCAAAGCTAATTCCAACCCTCTGCATGCCCCCGAGCCTTCTTCTCCTGCAGTAGATGGGTTACTTCTAGCCAAATGAATAACGGTTTTGCTTTCAAAGTTTTCACTGTGAGAACTTTGAAAAAATAAATTCACTTATTTCGACTGGAATAATAACCAGGCTGTAGAAATGTAGAATATTTATTTTCATGAAACAATACTGTGCAGCTACACGGAACCTCTCAGAAACTTCTAAGGGAATGTTTTCAGAATCGAATTCTTATTTTCTTACAGAGATAATGATTCTAACACCACAACCAGACAATGCAAACACTGACCCTTGATATGAAGCACTGAATCAGGACATAAGGATGCAGCTGAGGACTCAGGAGGTATTGGCACAAGCTCAGGGCCAGGCCCGGGGTCGTCCCTCCCAGGACCAGATGCTCAACAGCCCTTCTTGGGCCCCACAAACTCTGCTGAGACGGCTCGACCCCACCTGGAGCTGCCCTGCAACCAGCACCACCCCACCAGCACCTCAGAGCTGACGGCTTTGGACTTAGGACCCCCTACAAGTATACCAATATCAGATCCCCGTCCTTCGTCCAGCCCCACTGGGACCACCCACTCTCTGGAGCTCCGACTTTCCAAGATTTAGAAAGGTATGTGATGCAACAAGCCCAGCTAGGACCAAGGTGGTACCACATAATCAAACATTTCATTATTTCTGCATATTTATACTAAGTGAGATAAATAAATGCCTCAATTTTATGTCACTTTCAGTGTGATTTTAGAACAAATGAGTCTGATACAGTTACAAAAACAAAATCAAGGGAGGTAAAAAAATTCATTTTCAGAGCTGTTGCAATTCGAGAATTGCAGATGAGGGGTTGTGGGCCTAGAGCTACTGACACTGGCAACAAGAGTATGTCTCAGAGATCCGACCATCCTCTGAGGAAGGCAGGTAGCACCCAGAAAGGTCGTCCCAGCTCTGGAACTATCTGAAGTGAGAGGAGACGGGCTATCCAGGTGAGTAACCTTATGTTACAGCCAGGGACCTCCAGGAATGAGGATGTGTTATAGAAACTATGTAGAAGTATCATCTGGGGCATTTAGAATTGAGATCTTCCCTGCTGGAGTCCCCAGTGAGACGGAGGTGGCTGCGGAGGGCATCGGAGGGGAGCACTGAGGAAGGGCGGGTCTCGTCCAGGTGGTTTTCCAGGAACTCCTGGGTATCAGCCAAGCAGTACTTGCTGAAGCCTGCTCCATCTTGGCACCATCAGCCCTGCACTCCCCCCATTTCTCTCCCTTGTCCTGGGCACAAAGCCCTTCCATCTCAAACACCTCTGCTTTCTTTGCCAAGATCTCGTTATCTCACTCTGGGATACTTCTCTCAGTTGGTCACCGATTATCTCAGAACCGGTCACATTCACTGTTATTATCATGCTGAGCAGGGCCACAGGGTTCCATGAGCTGCCCTGGAAGGTGGGCATGGTATGCACATGCCCTTCTCCCCCATCTGCTGAAATGATGTCCAGAGAGGGAAGGGAGGCAGGGAATGGGAGTGCTTGGCAGTCAAACCGAGACCTCTTCTAACACAGCACCAGAGCTGCACATGGCCTGCCCAGCACTCCACAAACCCAGCTATGTGTCTCCCCCCGCCAGCAGGGCACGCTGCTTGCTCAACGTGTCGTGTATGCCCACGTTCAGTGCAGTCACTATTCTTATGTACAAGAGAAGACTGAGGCTCAGAGAACTAGATCTTTTTAGTTCGTCATTGGGTCAGAACTTAGTTGCATTACTTGACTTCAAACAAAAAGATGTTTGGGTTCTACCAGAGCTGGCCTTACTCTAAAGCCAGCTGACCTGCAGAGAAGAAAGTGGGATAGAGGCTAGAGGGAGTTTTGGATTCAGAAAAACCTTTGTTTGCATCAAGGCTCTGGCAGAGACTTGCTGTGTGAGTTTGGGCAGGTAAATCACCCTCTCTGAGCTGCAGTTTCCTGGTGTGTACCCTACCTCATAGGATGAAATGAAATAATGTGTACAGTAGCACATAAAAGTCATGTGGCCCTGACAAGCAAGTGATAAATGATGGCTTTAAAATTAAAAAATTTCCCCATTTTCCAAAATCCTAACAGTAATAACCCAGTTGCAGCCAAAGGCAGAAAAGAGCGGGCACAAACATGGTGTTGCGAGCTGAAGCAGGGACCTCACGCTACAAGCCCTGGAGCCTGGTCAGAGCTCACCAGTCCTGGGGCAGGCCAGTTCCCTACCCACAGGCTCCCATGGAGGGTCCCCAAGAATGGATGTGGAATAGGCCCATAAACAACAAACATGTAGAAAGAGGCTGTCTTTCCTCTCAAAGCACTCCCTTCCTGGGTCCCTTGGGGGCAGGTCATGGGGCACGATCTTTGCAGACAGCACCCAGCAGGGCATGCTTCCCCTACGCTGGGACCTGAAAAGCAGCATCAATGAACCTAGAAACACCAACACTCCCAGCCCCGCACATTTAGAGGAGTCTGTGCTTTTCCTCCTCTTCCTATTTCTGCAGGATTCTTTCTCATTAAATCTTCAAGAGAAGAGTATGTGGGGTTGTCAGGGGACACCCAAGGGAGGAAGGGGGGCCATTGATCTAAAATGCACCACAGGAATCCCAATTCTCCCCTGGCTCTGACACCAGGCCCCATTAGAGGACACTCTTTAGGAGTGTGTGGATGCACAAGGCACGGCACAGGGGAATACTGAGGGTCAGGGAAAGGAGAGGAGGGGAGATGAGGGGGAGTGGGAGGGAGGGGAAGGGAAAGCTTTGCTTTTAAAAAAATACTTTATGGTATAGTAAGAAATACATTTTGTTTTCCTGGCACAGAGCTCCTAAAATCCTTGGACTTCCCTGAATGATATGAGTGTCTTTTGTTATTCATAAAGAACCCCTTGGGCTAATGAGGTGACTTAGGGTTGTGCCTCCTAGGTAGCTTCAGGGTGGGGACAGGGACTGGTCACCAGGAAGACCAAGGCAGGGAGAAGTAGGGGCAGGGGCACTTTCAGCCCCACCCCGCTCCTATCTCAGAGGGGCAAAGGAGGCAGGGGATGGGGTTATGCAAACTCTTGGTGAACACAGGAAGGTGCTGGGCGGGCAGCGCTCTGGGGAGGGGACAGGGGAGCCCCCTGCCCCCTCTTCTACACCCCATATTTTGCTCTGTGCAACGTTTCAATTTCGCTGTTCCTAAGTTGTATCTTTTAGAATAAACCAGTGAACATAAGTGAAGTGTTTTCCTGAGTTCTGTGTGTCATCCTAGAAAATTATTAGACTTGGGGTGGGGGGGCATGGGAACCCCTGAATTTGTGGGCAGCTGAACAGAAGTGTGGGCAGCCTAGGCACCCCATTTGCAGCTGGTGTCTGAAATGGGGGCAGTCAGAATGCTAACTCCAGGTAAAGTGTTAGAATTGAATTGAATTGTTGAGCACTCAGTTGCTACTGAGAGTTAGTTGTGTTAGAAAAGACATCATGTATTAATATTTGATACTAGAAAATGCCATGCATGCATATGTTTTGAAAATTCTTCCTGTCAACTCTTTTGATCTCAGAGGAGGAAAGCAGGCTTCCTTCCATCCTTTGCTCCTGAAACATTTTTCTCCCCGTGAGATGTAATAATTGAAACAACACTCTTAACCTTGAGATGCTATCGTGGCCCTACGCAAGCCACTGGCTGGCTTATCTTGAGCAGAAAACGTAGTATTTCTATGTGTCAGAGATGAAGTGATAATGACTGCAGCAGTTAAAAAGGTAAACATTTTAGAAATAAATGATTCACAAGCTAACATTCTATGATGTGAATGCTGTTATTACCACAGTTAGAATTAGGAGGTTAAGGGCACAGAATAACATGGAATGACATAGAAGGCTAGGAAATCTAAAGCTAGAAGAACGATCAGTATTCCAAAGTAAGAGAAGACAGATTTTTTAAAAAGAAAACATAAGCCTCTGGATGGTGCAAATGTTGCTTCAGAAACTGAAATGTCTTCTGTCATTTCTTGTCACAGATTAAATCAGATTATGTCTGACAAGCCTCCAGAAATGACAAAATCAATCTGCAGAGAAAATACACCAACTGCTTCCCCCTAGGAAGAGAAGAGGTAAATAGAGAGGTTGGCAATGTTCTATTCCTTCAGGTTATCTGAATAATTTGAAAGTCCTAAAAACCCAAGGGCAACTGGAAGAAAGAATAACAAAACCAATAATCTGTAGGTCAAAGAGAATTTATTTCTTTATTTTTACTTTTCTGCCTCTTCCATTTTAAATGTATATAAATTGACCTCAGAGTTTAAAGAATTATTCTTTAAATTTGGAGAAAGAATTGTGTGGATTCAGATTTTTAGAACGGGAATTAGCAACACGAGACTCTGGAGGAGAAAACCTCACTGCCGAGAGCCGTCCCCTGGGCTCCGCGTGTGCCTCCTGCCCGTGTCTCTGTGTCCCTCAGAACCCTGGCCCTTGCGCCCTCGATATCGAGCTGTACTTGTCGCGTGTCCATTACTCACTCGGGGTCAGGCCAAGCTGGTCGGCAGCCAGGGAACACAAGACAGCAATCAATGGATGGTGGTAAAGAGATGGCCCCAGGGCAGCTTCCAAGGCTGCCCTTGGTCACACCTGAGTCCCCCATGTCCGTGTTGTGGCCACACAGGAACACTGGAGCGTCCAGACTGAACTGCTGGGCAGGGCGGGGGCACAGCAGCACAGCTGCTGATTAGGTAATTGTTAAGGTTTGTTTTAAACCCAACATTCCTGTGATTCGTAAAAATTCAGTTGGGAGACAGTGTTACGACTGCTACATGATCTACAGGTGCCACCTTCCAGATAAACGTTACCGCACAGCTTTCTAAGGGCATATGCTATAAGGAATCAGCATGTTTTCATATGGTAGGCACCTGAAAATAAGTACTAATTAATGATGAAACGCCCAGAAAGCCAGTGCTCCCAGATCGTCACAGGCAGAAGAGTCTGTGCGTTTCCTCCTCTTCCATTTCTGCAAAGCAGAGATTTCTCCCTCCTGTGCCCTCCACTGTCTGACCACCAGCCTGCCTCCTGCAGCATCTCCGGGGGACTACTTAGTCTTGCTATTTTAACCTTTCTTCTTCTTCTTTTTTAATGTGTTAATTACACAGCCTGATTGTAAATAGCTTAAAGTAGGAGCTGAGTCTCATACAGTTCTAGGTCCCCTCTCCTGGCCTACACCAACGCCCTCTACACAGCAGGTTGCCCCCAAAAATGAGCTGAATAAGTAAATCAGACAAAGAGTTTCCAAACAAGTGAGGCTGCGGATGCTTCTGCAAATGTAAGTCTTAATTAGAAATAAGTGGGGCTTGAAAGAGATTTAGAGGTCTCTGGTGACATCCCTCAAAGGAAAGATGTTTATTTAGCAACATCTGAACTCAACACAGAAGTAATAATCCAGTTACATTTTTCCTGGGCACCAACAGCTTTTAAAAAAAAAACTGCCAAATCATATGCATTGCTGTAGACCAATGTCTTACTGAGGGCTCAGGCAGGCAGGCACCAGGGAACGAGATCTGCCCATCACACGTGTTTCTCTCTGCAAGAAAAATGTCAACAGCACCTGTATTCCTTCGAGGACAGGGAAGTATCTAGTTCTAAGCAAAAAGGGAAACATCTGCATCAGTGCGGGATTTCCCAGAGCTTTACCTTACCCAGTACTACACTGTCCCACCGCTGTTTAGGAGCTGGCTTTCCTTTGTGTCATACTACCTAAGCCCCTCCTAGGTTTAACTTGAGTTTTTGTTTTATTCACGCATTCAGCAAAACTTATTCACGGCTGCTCCCGGTGAGGCAGTAGGCTAGGAGCTGGGGGCACAGCAGTGAGCAAGCCCTCCACCCCACAGCCCTGCCCTCCTCGTGCACATGTTCTAGTGGGGGAGAGAGACCCAGCCCATGAACAGATAGATGAGCGAACACAAAATAGGTCAGGTGGGAAGTGCTCTGGGAGAAAAATATAGCAGGATAAAGGGAACAGAGAAGGCTGGAGGCAGGAGGGGAGGGTTTGGGACAGTTAGCTCAGGGAAGCCTCACTGAAAAGAATAGAGTGAGTAAGAAGTTAGGGAACAAATCAAGTGGTTCTTGGGAAAAGAGCCTTCCAGGCAGGGCAGCAGCAAGTGCAAAGGCCCTGAGGTGGGCACGTGCTCAGGTGACATGTGCATCACATAACATCTAGAGGACAGTGAGCACAGCAAGGATGGGAGAGGAAGGCAGGCCGGGCAGGGAGGGAACTGAAGGCCACTGCAAGGACCTCAGCTCCCGTGCTGCCCAGGGAGGCAGGAGGGATCTGCGCCAAGGAAGCACGTGGCTGAACTTTCCTTTCATCTCACTAGGATCACCCCGGCAGCTATGTGGATGGAGAACAGACCATCTGGGAGGCAAGGGCTGAGGCAGAGGACTGGCTAGGAGACTGTGATAAGGAAAGGGAGAGATGACGCTGGTTTAGACCAGGGTGGAAGCATTGAGGTGAAGCCCAGTGGTTAGATCCTGGCTCTGCTCTGTAGGTCGAGCTGCCAGAATTTGCTGGTGTATCAGATGTGAGGGGGGAAAGACAAGAGTTCAGAGTGACTCTGAGGTTTCCGGTCTGAGCACACAGATACATGATGTTACCATTTATCCAGATGAAAAAGACTATGGGAGGGGCAAGAATGCAAAGGACCCACAGACACTATTTAGATGCTAGAGGCCATGGGGACAGTTGTTAAAGGGAGGCTTGTAGCAGGTGCCAGGATACAGCCTGTCCACTGGAGGGGAGGAAGGGCTGGCCTTCCGGGGGAGCACAGAGTGTACCCCCGAGGCAGAGAAGGGAAGCTGGCGAAGGTGCACAGGTGAGGGGCAGGCACATGCTCACTGAAGCTCGTGCTTCAAATCCTGCAGAGGAAACTCCCAAGGTTCCACCTCACCCATTACAGGAAGGTTCTGCAACCACCTCACACATGGCTACGTGTTCCCCTGGGATACTTGGCAGATGGCTTCAAGCAGATGCGTGTTCTATCCGTGGACTCCACAAGTATTCCCAGGAAAACTTGCCTGGTCAAGAATCACCCACCTGGTAACTATCCTTTGCTCTTTTACTCCTCCCATTCCACTTCACAAAGAAGGGCACATTTGTCTTATCTTACCTTGACTCTTACCTTGGCACACTGACCCAAGAACCAAACAAAGGGTCCATTCAAATCATCAGTGTGTGAATCACCTTACAAATTGGGTGGCAAATGCTTTCAAAGGTCAGCTGGGTTTTGATTCTTTACATTTTTTGCTTTCAACAAAATTGAAGGAGAAGCTAATCGAGTTGTCAGCTGATACATCTGATGAAAACTACATTATTTTTGCCATTTGATCAAGAAGAAGTTCCAAGAATTGAATAACACTGCTTTAACAAAATGCCTTTCATTACCAACTACTCATGCTACTATTAAAAAACACCTCTGTCCACGGTGTCTCATGCCTGTAATCCCAGCACTCTGGGAGACCTAGGCAGAAGGATCCCTCAAGCTCAGGAGTCCAAGACCAACCTGAGCAAGAGTGAGACCCAGTCTCTACTAAAAACAGCAAAATTAGCCAGGCGTGGTGGCGCATGCCTGTTAGTCCCAGCTACTCGGGAGGCTGAGGCAAGAGGATCTCTTGAGTCCAGGAGTTTGAGGTTTCAGCGAGCTATGATGACGCCACTGCATACTACCCAGGGCGACAAAGCAAGACTCTGTCTAAAAAAAAGCATTTATGGAACTGATGGTGAGAACTATATCATTCTCTCATGTCTAGTAATAAAAGAGTTATCTGTGGATACATAAGTTAATTTAAAACAAAATCTCACCTTTGGCAAAGAAATGAATTTCCAATAAAATACTTATGTTTAATAACTGTTTATTAAAATTTATAATTTATGTCACCTTGATGAATTATGTACCAATAATAATAGCAATCATATATCAATCAAATTTTCAATACCTGTGGTATAAAGTAATTTTTATGCAAATATTTACATTAGAGAAAAACCAAGACATTGTGATTCATAAAAGACCTTCAAACATAAAATTATATTACATGAGGGTAAGATCTGTAAGGCAAGTGGAATAAAAATGCAGGTGAAAAGAGAAAAAGGGACTCTGTAAAATATCCCACATTTTAAGGAAAGACTTGTTCATGTGGTATTTGAATGACAGGGACATCGTTATTAATAGTATGGTATTTAGATTCCACTTAAAATAGACACTGACAGTTTGATTTTTTTTCAATGTTGATATTTACAACTTAATGAAAGTAACATCACTTTCAATTAATTAAGTTTAGGTTAGCATTCTAGATGTCAAGTTAAAAATCCACAAATGAAAAACACAGCATTAAGATTCTTGCAGGCATCAGCAGAGCACAAAGCGTGAAGACCACTGGCTTAAGAACGCTCCATGCGATTCAAACATGCAGCTCTGGAGGGTACAGAGAGCAGGGCAGGAGCTCCTGAGCACTGGGGACTGACTGGTATGGGGCAGGTTGTGGCTATGGTACATCTAAATGCAGCCCTGCATCTTCTTACTTGTCTTGCCTGAAGTGCTTTTTAAATGTCCCCAAATCACCCTCTCATACAACACAAGCATGCATTTACCCCTGCAGATTGCAGTGCAATACACCCAGCATTCATTGTTGGCAGGTGGGGAGTCAGGGTCACAGCTCTGGCTTTTCTCATGGGACCTCCTCCGTTTTCCCTGCAAATCCAGGACAAGCAGCTTGGAAGCAAGGGCAGGTGGACCCATAGGCAAGGACTGCCACTGTCTTCACTTACCATCTGCAGCCAAATATTGGTGGTTAAAACTTGGTTCTTCTCATCCTTAAAAAAGACAACAACAACAAAAAAAGAAAAACAGCAGTATAATATGGTGCATAGGTTTACAAAAGAAAGAACGAGACGATTATTCATGCGGGGCTATGACAGTCGGGATCTGATCATTGTGTGTGGAAATTAGAAAGCACCAAGCTCTTGTAATATATGCAGGCAGCATTTCCTCAGAGTTAAGCTTTTCTATATATTCTGAAGTAAGACACATTTATTATAGAGTGCTTACAAAAGATGGAAAAGTATAAAGAAAAAAATTTAAACCCTGAAACACTTCCATCCAGAAACGATGCCCGCTAATGATTTAGTTATTTATCTTTGTATTTTTTATAATTTATATATGTTACAAAAGCATAAAACTGGGTGCAAATTCCAATTTTTCAAAGTCAGGTTTATTACCAGAATGTTTATACTTTTAAACAAATACAAACACTTTGTGCTTCCCTTCCCCAGGAAAGGGGCAATGGCCCTGTGTCCAGCTGCCTGGCCCTGGGCTGACGGTGCCATACGGGCCCGTACTCCAGCCTTGTCCCTGCAGGTCTGAGCTGTCTTTTCTCCCATGCTCTGTCTACCAGGTAGCACATGAGGCTCTTGAAATACACTTGAAGGTAAATCCTAACCAGCCGAGTAAACTAAGGGTCAGAAAGACGAAGTGACTTTACTAAGGAGCCTTTCAAACTTGGATCTTTCTGACTCCAAAGGCCATTTTTCCACATTTCCAAATCACATATCTGAGTTCAGGAGCCATTAGGGCACCACATCCATGTGCTAACCAGGGAGCTCAGGATAGCCTTACCCACTGTGGCTTTGTTAGTCTGGACAAAGGACATCTAAAGCAGTCTACTCAAAATTGGCCTTTCCAAGTGGGACGCAACTAGCATTTCATCACAGCTGGCCACGCTCAATAGGGCCTAGCAAAAGCCAACATGAAAGGAGACAAATGAGCGAGACTTGTGCAATAGTTATACTGAGAATGTTGTCATTCAGTACTTAATACTCAATTCCAACCTCAAGGACTCTGTAAAGCAGCAATTGGCACCCTCTCCAGGGAAAATATTAATACCCCCATGAAGAGTTGCCCAGAACCTGGGACCTCAAGTCCCTACTTGGCCTGGTTTACTGATGGGCAGTCTCCAAAAAAAGACCCAAAGGCAGAAAGAACATGGCATCTGCCGGGGTGTGGTCAGTGTGCTGCCAAGCGAATGAGAAATGAATGCTGCCTCTTGTTAAAATAAAGCCATGATGAACGTGCAAGTTGCTGGCAGGGAGACACTTTGATGCATCAAGGTGCCCGCCCAGCTGCCCACATGCTGGACACCTTTGGGGGCGAGGTAGGCCAGGTGGGGCAAGGACCACAGAGAGGATTGAGCTGCCTGGGGAGGGACAGGGAGCGAAGTCCCCAGGGGCCCCAGGCCAGGGGCTATGTCCAGAAGAAGCTGCCAATTTGGTTACTTGAAAAATACACTCCATTTTCCAAATAAAACATGCCAGGATCTTTTCAATGGAAAAAGTTGTAGAGCTAACATTTCTCTGCACTCTGTACTGAGCAAACTATCCCCAATAGAGCCATTCATTTAAATTGCAGGAGTACTCTCGTTCCAGCTCAAACCCCACCATTATTGGGAAGCACTGCTAAATGCTTCAGGACATGTATCTGTTGCCTCAACTTATTAAGGAGTTGTTGTTTTTAATGGGCTTAAAATTAGCAAGGGTTCCATTCAGGTACCTTTCGTTCTTTTAATTGCATTTGTGTCTTCATCTTCTGAGAGAAAGGCTTCTGTGCTTTGAGAGCTCATTCACTACCAATCTAATTAAAAGGCTTTCTTCTTTCCAACACTCTCACAGAAACCTCATTAGAGGGACACTGAATTTCGGTAGTGTGTGGCAGCTTGGGACCAAGCACAGCATTTGAAACTGTAATCAACAAGAAGCAGCCAGCCACCACCTGAGAACGCAGTGATGCCCGCTTGGGGAGACTCCAGAGGGACAGGAGAGCCTGCGGAATCAGTCAAGGGGCTGCCATCTGCACTCTCTGGATGCATCTCCTCCCTCCCCGCCCCAGCCCAGGGCACACACTGGCTGAGTGTCTCACTCAGCTCTCTCAATCTGCAGTGAGGAGGTCCCTCTGCTCCTTCCCTCCCCCAGCGTGCAGCCTTCCATCCACACACGCTCTCTCTCTCTCCCTCTCGCTCGCTCTCTCTCTCTCTCTTTCTCTTCCTCCACTTATCTCTAGGCAGGGCTTCTGACCACCAGTATGATCGGATCACCCTCCTCCAAATACACCAGCTGCGCTGCACAAAGCATCAAGACCTTAGTGCAGGGCACAAGCCCTTTCTACGAGCCACTGCCCAGCCAAGTTTTCGTTCATTCATTCAACAATTATTTATGAAGCATTTCCTGTTTCAGGTCTGACATGTACACTGGGAACTTAACATTGTTCCTGCATTAATGCAATGTGTGTGTGTTGGAGGCGGGGGTAGGCTCTCACAGTACAATAATAACACACCTACAACTATAGTGACAAGGGTCAGGGAGAGAAGGAACACAGCCCCTTCGGGAGGATGATGGAGAAACAGACTTCAAGCAGAGTGACAAGGGGTGGGGTTCTTTTTACACTTTCTGAACTTATAACATCACAGTACATGGATCCCTCACGCCCGCCACATGCACCCCAGCCCCAAGCCTTTGTCCCTTGGCCCCCACCAGCCCTGCTTGCCAAGGCTCTGGCCAGGCATTACTATCTCCCAACACCCTGGCCTGTGACCACAGGTGAGGGGGCAGCATGTCTAGGCCTCAGTTTCCTCATCTGCAAAATGGTTCCTGGCCAATCCCCCAACCCCATGCCTCAAAGGGATCTTGTGGGACCCTGGCAGTGATGGGCCTGCAGGGGCCACCTGCTCTCCAGCAAGACCAGCTGACAAGCACAACCGCCTTCCCTTGCTGGGCATGCTCCAAAAGCAGGCCCAGAGCCTGTCTCTCCTCCCCCTTCTCCCCAAACTCT
Source organism: Avahi laniger (assembly GCA_963575035.1). Taxonomy (NCBI): domain Eukaryota; kingdom Metazoa; phylum Chordata; class Mammalia; order Primates; family Indriidae; genus Avahi; species Avahi laniger. Next base: position 83,796 of record CAUYSK010070219.1, on the reverse strand, counting down.
TCTCCTTTCCCAGTCTCTCAGAAGTCCACCCCAACCCCCTCACTAAACCTGAGCTCTGTCCCCTGCTTCCCGATGGAGTCTTCTGCACTGAGGACCCCAGGCGAGACTCCAGCTCTGCGTTCAACTTCATCACTTCAGGGTTTGCACACCAAGATGCACACAGGAAATAAACTCAGAGACCTGAGTTTGGAAAGTCTACAGAAGGGACTGTAGTTCCCACACGTCCCTCTGGCCTCAGGCAGAAGGACACCCCAGGGTAGGCACGCAGGGCTCCATTCCCATTGCCCCGACTCTACCTAGGGACAAAATCCAGTTCCTCACCCCAAGACCTAAACACCTTCCACTGATGCCAAAGCCACCAGCCTCTCAGGCAGCACTTGAGCTTGTTTAAAACCATGAATCGGCCAACAAAGCTGCCTTAAGAGTCACTTTTCTCCCAGGCCAAGTCACGTAGGTCAGACGCAGGGACTCTTTCAGGGAAGGGGCTGAAATTTCCAAACCCTGGCCCAAGGGTCTCTGAATCGATGATCAGGTGCACCCCCTGAAGAACAGCATTCCACAGGTACCCTGGGTGGAGATTAGCAGGCAGCACAGACCCGGTGTCTTAGTGCATTGAGACTCTCATAACGAAATACCATAGCCTGGGTGGCATGGCCGCCTTCTCACTATGTCCTCACATGGCGGAAGGGGCCAGGGAGCCTCTGGGGCCTCTTTATAAAGGTATCAATCTCATTCATGAGGGCTCCATCCTCATGACCTAGTCGCCTCCTAATGCCATCACCTTGGGGATCAGGATTGCAACATATGAATGTCGGGGGACACAAACATTCAGACTACAGGACCAATGATAACTACAGATCCTGAGGCTGCGCCCCAGCTATCCCTGCCCTGCCCCCAGTGGGCAGGAGGGCACAGAGGAGCAGAGTCCATTCGGGCAAAAGACCCCAGGGGCTCCCACTGCAGCTCCCCAGTCAGCAGGCACTTGGCTTCTGTGTGTTGCAATGTTCTTTCATGAGAATGGGGATCATCACAGCCGTCTCCTAGAGCAGGTAGGACATGGGGTAGCACCCTACAATCTGTGAAATGTCACTCAGTGCCAGTGGCTGTCGCTGAGTGGTTGCTGGCACACACAGCTCTCCCACATGACTATGCTTCCTTCTGCCTCTGGGACTACCAGGAACAGGCGGGATCCACAGCCCACCATGGAATCACAGGAGGCCGGTGTGGCCAACCACCCAACTGGCCTAATCCTCCCCATTTTTTTTTTTTTTAAATCTGAGCACTTCAGGTAAGAGAACACTTTTATTTAAGCAAGCATACATTTTAAAACCAATCTCTCTGAATCATCATGCATGTAGTTTAGAGTACAACTGTTGCGATGATGCAGTGTGCTGTCTTGCATTTCTAAAGCAATTATTCTCTTGGAAGTTATCGGGCAGTGTCGTTCAACATTATTTTCAGAGATCCCATCACATTTTTTTTCCCTTCGCTTTTGTGTAGCTGCTGAGAAAAACGAACACACTACAATAGCTCTCACCATGTCTAAGGTCTTGTTTGCAGAGAAAATCACTAGATAATATAAATTCATATTTGTGCAGTGCTCTATAACAAGGATGATTTCTTTTGTCGAGTTTAATCTTTATACCAACCATATTTTTCTCCTAGTTTTACAGAATAAACTGAGGTTTTTCCTGAGTCAGCGAGATATGAGGTCTGACAAAAGACTCCCATGCAGAATAAGAAATAAACTCCTAAAAATAAATCAGAAGGCCAAGAATCCAAAAGAAAAATGGACAGAAGATGAACAAGCACTTTACCAAGAGGCTATCAGTAAGTGATATCTGAAAAAACACAGCTAACCCTGCAATAGAGTTTCCGTTCTTCTCAATGTCACACACACGCACACTTTATAATCTCGTGACGATAACCTGGCAAAGTCGGTACTATTATTTTTCTCATTTCATAATGGGGATCATGAGAGAGCTCCCAAATTTAATTTTACATATTCCTGTTCTGTTTTAATGCTTTTCTGTGAGCATATTTTACCTTTATAATCAAGGCAGAAAGGGAAAGCATAAACGTATCAATTGCGAAACAAATCAACAAAGCTCCCAACCCTAGGTCACACAGCTAAGCATAGAAGCCAAGACCCAACCCCTAATCTGTTTAGGCTGTCTTGTGAACCACAATGTCATCCTGCCCCCCGTGTTGGAACAGTGACTCTTTGATTATGATAATGGAAAATAATTCCCTTTGGTATCTGTACAAGACGAAGTTCTCAGAATACAGTATGGGAACCCTTGGGTTTCTGAGATGCCTTCAGAGGATCAGGGAAGTCAAAAATTTTTTCATAATTGTTAGAAGTTTTTTTCCTCTCTCCCTCCCCTGTTCAAGAACATTCCACAGAGCTCTGAAGAGGCTACTGGACATGGGAGATCAGCAGCAGACTGAATGCAAAGGCAGATGAGAGGGTCCAGCTGTCTCTATTCAGCCATTGAGGAGATGTACAGGAAAATAAAACGATGCCACCCCTCTCACTACCTCTGTTTTGTTCAGGAAAATACAGTTATTTTTCCTAAAATATTATTTACATTAACATGTAATAGGTTTATTATAATATTCCATGAATTAGTGAACTTACCATTTAAAATGTTTCTTAGCCTTTATCTCCAACGTGGTCAATGCTGACAGATGTAACTCACACGAACAACATTTTTGAAATCTCCAATAACCTTAAAGAGAGTAAAGAAGTCCTGGAGCCTAAAAGCCTCGGAGCTGCTGGTGCAGGGCCTTGTGTTCCTAACACAGCCTGTCTTTGAACCTGAGAGCCTGGCCCTGTCAGGTGCAGAGCTCTTTTAGGCTTCAGGACTTCTTTACTCTCTTTGGAGATTTCCACAGTGTGGGAAGTACAGACATCCCAGGCTCTGGGCTCTGCTACTCACTAGCTATGTGGGCTTGGAGTGGTCACTGAACTCTTCTGAGACTCAGTTTCCTCTCATTTGTAAAAGCGAAGGGGATCGCTGTCAACATGCTCTCGCTCAAGCGTGTTGCAAGGATTAAATAGGTAGCACAAAGAAAAGTGCCTAAAACATAGCAATGTTCTCCACTATTCAATTATGGGGCAGAAGTTCCTCTGATACAAAGGCTTAGAGCATTGGCCCAAAGTGGCAACATTTACTACCTGCCACTGTCTACTTTTAGGGGTGGCACATAATCACTGGTTGGTTTTGTTCTCATTGAAATCAAGGCTTAAAAATTAAGTAAATTTAGTGTCTACAGGTCATCATTTAATGTTCTTAATGGATTAAGGGTTATTTTGTGGTATAAGAATGTGCAGATGTGAACCTTTTCAACAAGACAGTGCGATCTCAGTTCCTTCAAGCCCTGGACATCGGCCCCTTTCCACCAGCTGGCCACCTTGGCAGAGGGTTTGGCCAAGGAACTTCACTTTTGCTAAGATTCTGGAGCTCCTTGATCACAGCTGAACTATTAACAGAGAAATTCTTATCTCTGACAGTACTTTTAAATTCTGACAAATAAAAGAAACACATTTGTCAGGGTCCTTTAAAACACTGCACCTTGAAGATCCCGAGACTGTAGACACTGCTGCAAAGTACCCCATGGGGCAGAGCCTGCCGTCCCTGCAAAAACTTCTGCCTCAAGAACTCCCCAAACGGAGTGATTCTGAACTCTTTGATTTTATTTTTAACTGCCAAAGTTAATCCTGCATAGCTGTAAAACACTGTCTTTAGGGACAATGCAGAGTAAGGCTTAAGGGATTTTTAAAAATCAGACCACAGTATAACAGACATATATATTTTTTTCTTCCCAACAGGTCAATTGTATAATTTCCTGCTGACATAATCCCAGGAAAGACATATGATAACAAACTGGAAAATGGGCCAATCAGGCTGACTCCTTTGGGAAGAATAAATGTAAGGTGAACAGGGGCAGGTAGGTTTCCTGAGCTTAGGTCCTTGATCCAGGCAATGTCAACTGATTTTTCTTTCTCCTGTGAAACCCCCTGCCCAACGCCAGACTGAAGGGAACAAGGTGCACTGCCCGGGTTCTCGGCTGTCAGTGTGGGGGTAAAAGAGAGCTCTCCTGGGAAAGTGAGCCCCCCAACCTGATGTCCATTTGGTTCCTGCCGGGTGGACCCCATCTCCAGAGCCACCCTGCCCTTCCCAGGGAGGGAGGAAGAGTCCAATGGTGCCCTTTTAACTGCAACTGGAAGGCTTTCTTTCCTTCTGCAAAGGGAAGTGCCTCCTTATCCCCCACTAAGGACTGAAATCAGGAGGAACGAAGCCTGGGTGTGGATATGAGAGCAGAACCTAACAGAGAAGGAACTGGCCTTGAGTTAACAGAGCTGGCAAGCGGTGGTGACAGGAAGAAGGTGGAGTGGAGGAGGGGTCGGGGAGAGAGATACTGGGCTCCAGGCATATGGGGTAGACCACAAATCAAGCGTCACCTGAACTATCCCTGGATAGAAACAAAAAAACCTCCCTTTATGCTTAAGCGATGATCCTAACTGAATCAGTTTCCAGGCATTTCCTTGACTGTTTATAACAAATAGAACACACAGAATACGTCTGACTAGACTGAAAGCAAACAACGGCATGCACAGCCAGACCCCTCACAAATGCCTTAGTTATAGAAATTCACGTAGCTTCAATATCAGGCTTTTCCAATGAATTCTGTCAGAAAACTACTTGCAACATGTTTCATCAAAATTGGGGTCCTCTAAAGACCCGAGCTAGAGATAAGGAGATCCCAACAGAACCCTGAATGTGGAACTGGTGCAGTGTGGGTTCAAAAGGAAGTTAAGGAGCAGGGTTTAGAAGCAGTAACTTTCCATCTTCTGTCATTTGATGTTGCTAATATTAATATTTCTATAAATAATACAGATGAATTGGTCTAATAAATTAAGAAAAAATAAATTGGGCCACAAGTCAGGAAAGAATGACATGAAAAAATAACATACCACTATTACATCACAGAAAATAAAAATTACAAGTAGACACAAAAGTCATGAGCCAGATGAAAAAGATTTTGGAATGGCAGCTCATGAATATAGTACGGTTACGAATGAATGAATAAATAAATGTACCTACATAAAAAAAAATTAAAAATAGCACACATAATGAAAAGAGGAAGAAAGGAAGGCAGGTAGGCAGGTAGGCACAAGTAATATGCAAAGTATAGGCTGGAAAAAAGCTCAAACGAGGAGGGCATGCTTCCCACGAATTCTTCATCCTACATAACTTAACAAAGCCTTGGATCCAATTAAAAAAACAACATAATAAAATAACATAATGAAATGAAAGAGAGGAAAAGCTAAATAAATACACTGAGAACCAAAACAACACTATTACACAGGTAATAAATTAGAACACAGAAAGGAACAAAACAGACACAGCTAAAAATTGAGTTACTGGCATGAAGGCAAGGCAGGAGATAATCACAGTTTGTGCACAGGAAACAAACAAGGAGATTAAGTCAATTACAGAAGACCTTGCCATGGAGACGAAACAAAGAAGCCACTGCTAGAGACGACCTGGACAACACAGCACACAGAAACTAGTTAAGTATTCAGGATAGTGCACACAGGGAGACCTGCTCCTGGTTCTGGAAAAACAGCAGACCCCATAACCTGAACACCAGCGGGCTACAAACACCTGGAAACGCTGGAGGAGGTCAAACAAATGTTTTCTGAAATGCCAATATGAGCTCACAAGAAATCATGAGATATCCTTACAAAGATCCAAGCGGAAACTAAAAAGAACACTGTACGTGCATGAGCTGACACTATGGCAGGGCAGGGGCTGGGCAGTGCAGGGCCCAGTCACATCCACACGGAGCTTGGACAGTACCTACCTGGGACTGGAGACGAGGCTCTTCCACAGGAGGGGAGCTGAAGCCACCCCCACCCCATATCCACCCACACGTTGTGAGGATTTTGAAGAGCCCACTGGCAGAATAGAACAAAAAGGAAGTTTATCTATCTCAGTCTGGGCTGCAAGTGGAGAAATAAGAGTGTACTGTGTTTCCCCCAAAAATAAGAGTCTTCCTTCTGAAAAAAGAACTCAAATGTAAATAGTCCATAATGGCTGGCAACTCTTCGAGTGGTGGACGCAGCAGTGAAACTTTGGGCACCAGACAGAAGCAGTAAGAACAAGCAAATTAAAACAAACAAAAGAAAAATCAAAACAAAACAAAATCTTTGCCCATAAACCATAACAATGATTATGTCCTCTTGATGCAAAATATAAGATATGTAAAGTGAAAATTTTTCTATGAGCAAGAGATAGAAAAACCAAGTCCGAAGGAATAAACCCCCCAAAATTCAGACAAGAGAAATATCAGAGATAACACTGAATAAGCATGCTTAAAATGGTTAAATGCACTAAATATATCAAAAACATATTAAAAAATAAGATACTCTGGGGATTAAAATAAAAAGCAGATTTGGAAAAAACAAACACAAAAGAGCTTTGCAAAATGAAAAATTTAGTAACAAATAAAAAGTCAATGGAAAGGTTAAACAGTGGATTATAAAGAACAGAAATAATAATTATTAGTAAGCTAAAGACAGACCCAACGAAATTACCTATTATGCAGATCAGAAAGATAAAGAGATGAAAAATATGAATGCTTGAAAGACTTGAGAGTAGAATGAATATCTTCAATATGTGTATAAAAAAGTTTCAGACAGAGAAATTTCTAGAATTGGCCAACTAATCCTCAGACTAAGGAAGTACAAGTTCCTCAAAAAGGTAGGTATGAATCAAAAACTAATCAAAGCTCAATCGTTTTTCAGCTCTGACATGTAAAGAACTTAGAATTAATCACTCCCATGCTTACAAGAAAGAAACGGAACGAACTGAAAAATCGATGACTTTTCTTGGGCAGAGCAGGGCCGGACGCTGCAGGGTAAACGCTGCGCTGGAATCTAGAGGGACAGGGAATGGAGAGTCACAGCCAAGATTGGCTTACTTGAGCAGAAGTCACCGGAGTCATCGAGTCATAGTAATGCTTAACGGTAATCTTGATGATTCTCTGGTGGTTGAGTGTGAACATGAGAGGAAGAAACCCCCAGATGGCCACAGTCTTGTGGGTGTCCCTACAGTTTCATGGCTTTTATTTCCAGGAACCCCACCAGGTTCTCATGGTAAATGTGCAAGACAGATCCCCTTGGGGCTCTGGCAGAAGGAGGGGAGGAGTAACCACTGGGAAACAGGTCACCCAGAGCCTTCTCCACAACCAAAGCCCACTCTCCAGGCTTGCCCAGAGCCTTGTCCCTGATGGGGAAAGGGCATTCCTCCCACTCCAGCGCCCTGTATCCTTTCTGTCTCACCCAAGGGGGAGAAAGCCTACACCACTAGAGAAATGCTTGTGAAGGTCACAGCCCACACAGGTGACCGAAAGACTAAGATCAACATAGGATTATGGAACACTTCCCCTTACCCCCACTCACCACCGCACTAACAGGGCCCCGGTATGAACTGCAGCTGAAAGAGCTGCCCTCTCTCTGAGGAAGAGAACCTAAGAAAGCCCAAAGTCAAGAGGGGAGACAAAAGCAAGAACACAAGAGGAACTTGAATCAAGCCTCTGGCAATTAAAGCAAGCATTAAATAAAGCCCAACTACTAGCCAAATTAACATAAATTCTCACCCTAGAGATGTGTTTACCTTCATTCCTATACCTTAAAGAACATTTCTGGTTTGTGACAGAAAAATTAATAGGTGACTAAAAGATAAGAAAAAAACAGTCTGAAGAGACAAAGCAAATATCAGAACAGAATTTACATATGACACAAATGTTGGGATTATCATACAAGGCATTTAAAATAATATGAGAAAGGTTGGTCTGAGTGCAGTGGTGTTTATAACTAACTGATCACAACCTGTTACAGATTCCTTTGTTCCTTCTCTACTCCCAATGCTTCTCTTGACCAGCCTTTGAAAAAATTAATAAAATAAAATAATATGATAAATATATTAAGGGTGCTAAAGGAAAAATAAAAATGTGAAAACCATTGGGTAATGTCCGCAGAAAGATGGAAACCCTGAGAAAGAATCACAAGGGAATACTAGGAATCAAAAACACCATAACAGAAATAAAGAATGCCTGTATGCAATTCAAATATATTTTGTCACAAATGTAACTTAAATTAAATGTAAACATTTTAAAATCTCAAAAGAAAGAAAGAAAGCTTTTGAGAGGCTCATGAGTAGACTGGACATAAGTGAGCAAATAATCAGTGAGCTGGACGATATGTCAATGGAAACTTTCGAAACTGAAATGCAGACAGGGAAAACAATGAAAAAGAGAAAAGAAAGAACAGATTATCTAAACCTGTGGGACAATTTCAAAACGTATAAAATATGTGTAAATGAATCACCAGAAGAAGAAAGAGTAGAAAAAAAGGAATATTTTAAATAATAATGGCTGAGAACTGTCCAAAATTATTGACAGATTCAAATCATAACGGATCCAGGAATCTGAGTGAACACTAAGCAGGATAAACATCTATCAAACTAGACATGCATCTTATACCAATCACAGAAATTAAATTAAAATGTATCATGAGCCTACACGTAAAATGTGAAACCATAAAACCAGAAGTAAGCACAAGATTAAATATATGTAACCATGGGTTTGGTGATAAAAGTTTTGGGTACAACACCAAAGGCATCATGATCCATACAAACAAAAATTGGACTTTATTTAAATTAAAAACTCCTCTATGAAAGGCACTGTTACTAGAATGAAAAGACAAACAGATTGGGAGAAAGTTTTGCAAAATGCATCCTGATAAAGGACTTGTGTTCAAAATATAGGAGGAAACCCAGCAATATAAAAACAAACAACCTAACTAAAAAATGGGCAAAAGATATGAACAGACAACTCGTCAGCGAAAATGTACAGATAACAAATTAGTGTATGAAAAAATATTCTACATAATATGTCATCAGGGAAGTGAAAATTAAAACGATATTACCACACACCTATCAGAATGTCTAACATCTAAAAAAAATGACAATACCAATTGCTGGGAGAATATGGAACAACAGAAACTTATTTGCTATTAGTAGGAATGCAAAATGGTATGGTCACTTTGGAAGACAGTTTGGTGGTTTATTGCAAAACTAAATCTACTGTCACTATACCACCCAACAGCTGAATTCCTAGATTCACCCAATCATTAGAAGGCTTGTATCTACAGAAAAGCCTGTACCTGAATGTTCATGGCAGCTTATGCACAACTGTAAAATTTCTTTCAGGACTATACCTGACAGTAATTATTAATACTTCAGTGAAGTGCTATCAGTAATGAAATCTTTGTTTATCTGAAAAATGTCTTTATTTTGACTGTACTCTTGGGTGACAGTGTAGCTGGGCAAAAATTCCATTTCCCATCTAATGCAGAGTGTCTTCTAATGTCTTCCTCTATATGGAATAATGAGGACTAAATAAACCAAATTCAGATCATTGATAAACCTCATTTCTTCTTCTGAGAAGTATAATGAAGTGACTTGTGCCATAAAGCACACTACACCAATTACCAAGAAAAATGTTCCCATCACAAATTCGAGAAGAGAATTACTTAGGAACATTTTCATAATTCAGGTGATTAAGTAGTTTGCATAAATTTCCAAGTAATTCCTGCCTTCTTCAATGACCTTTTGTTATATGTGAGCCACTTAATATGTCACGGAATTATAAATCCTGAACTTGCAAGGAATAAATTGCTCAGTGTAGGGGATGTCCAAGTTTGAATCTGTGCAATAGTTACAGCTGAGTTTCTGTCCCACCAATCACCTACCCTCTTTGCCCCATCCCTTCTATGATCACGTCTGGCTGAACACAGTGAGACCCTGTCTCTGAAAAAAAAATAAAAACACAAAAACCAGTATTAACTTTTTGGTCTAGTAATTCTACATCTAAGAAACGACCCTGAAGAAACAGATATCAGAACAAAGATGTTGATCATGATGTTATTTACAGTGCTGGCAATATGTCAATAAGCTAATTGTCTAGGAATAAATTATTGCTTATACATAAAATGAAATATTACATAATTAGCAAAATATTTTCAAAAGAATATAATCATGTGAAAAATAAAATATAAAGTGGGGAAAAAAGCAAAACATAAAATTGTACATGTAGCATCACCCAAATATTGAGAGAATTCAGTTCCATTCGTGGTCCCCATGTTGTGCATCCAATATAGTCATGAATATGATCTGATTGTGTCAGTGCTGAATTGTTCTCTAAAACCCTTTGCTCTCACGTACAACCTGCATTACTAAGAATTAAAGTCTGAGAATGTGAACCAGGAGACAGAACAACGGAAATTATCCAATGTGAAATTATCCAATGTGAAAAGCAAAGAAAATAAACTGGAAAATAAAACAGAGTTGGGGACCTTCGGGACTACAACAAAAGATCTAATAAGTATATAATTAGAGTCCTGGATAAAAGAAGAAAAAGGGTGGAGCTAAAAAAATACATGAAGAAATAAAGACTGACACTTCCCAAATTTGACAAAAGACTCAGAACTCTAGATTCAAAAAGTGGGCATCCCCAAACAAGATAAGCCAAAGAAATCCCCACCAAGACAGATCATAGTCAAATTTCTAAAAATGAAAGACAATGAAAGAACTTTAAAAACAGAGAAATAAAAATGACATCTAAGGGGCAAAATCAATTCAAATGACAGAGTATTATTCATCAGAAATGACAGAGATCATTACGAGATGGCACAACATTTTCAAGTATTGAAAGAAAGGTCAACTCAGAGTCCTATATCCAGGGAAATGTGCTGGCAAGAATGAATGAAAAATGAAGGTATTCTCAGAGGAAGGCAACTAAAAGATTTTGTTGGCAACACACCTACCTTTAAAAGAATAGCTTAAGGAAGTTCAATAAACAGAAAGAAAACATTAAAAGAAGGAAGGTTGTTGGACAGAAAGGAGAAAAAAATACAGCAAGTAAAAATATGGTTACATAGATTTTCTTTTCTCCTTTTAAGTTTTCCAAATTATGTTTGATGGTTGAATCAAATATTATAAAACTGTCTGAGATGGTTCTAAATGAACATAGAGTAAATAGTAAAGGCAATTATATCATAAACAGAGGAAGGTAAAGGGATATAAAGAGAGGTGAAGTTTCTACACTGCACACAATGTGGTAAAATGACAGTAGACAGTAATAAGCTATTTATTTACACAAAGAGTTCTACTGAGGCACACCATGGATAAGTAAAATGAATTCTTTTAAAAAAATATTCAGGCTGGGTACAGTGGCTCAAAGCTATAACTACAGCACTTTGGGAGGCTGAGGTGGGAGGATTGCTTGAAGCCAGGTGTTCAAGACCAGCCTGGGTAACACTATGAGACCCTATCTCTACAAAAAAATAGAAAAATTAGCCAGGTGTGGTGGTGTTCACCTATAGTCCCAGTTACTCAGGGGGCTGAGATGGGATCATTGTCTGAGCCCAGTAGCTGGAGGCCATTATGAGTTATACCATCACACTGCAGCCTGGGTGACCGAGCGAGGAGTGACTCCTTGTCTCCGTAAAAAAAAAAAAAAAAAAAAAAAAAGTTCAAATATCCTATAGGAAGGCAAGTAAAAAAATAAATAAAATAGAAAAATTTAAAAAAGAAAAACAAACACAAATCAGAAATCAAATGACAGACTTAAACCCTAACATATAAATAATTATATTAAAAGTAAATGGTCTAAATATAATAATTTAAAGACTGAGATTGGCAGAGTAAATTAGAAAAAACATGACCCAATAGTTTTTTGAACACATGATGTTGGAACAAATGGACACCCACAAGCAAAACAAAACAAAACAAAAAAATGTAGACACAGATCTTACGCCCTTCAAAAAATTAACTCAAAATGGATCACACAGACCTAAATGTAAAATGCAAAACTATAAAACTCCTAGAAGATAACACAGGAGAAAACCTAGATGGATATGTGGATATGGCAATGACTTTTGAGATACAACACAAAGGAATCACCCATGAAAGAAAAAACTGATAAACTAGACTTCATTAAAGTGAAAAATCAATATCAAGGTGCCAGCATTTGGTGAGGGATTTCCTTGCAAAAGATAATGTTACAATAAGAAGATAGTCACACACTGGGAGAAAATACTTACAAAAGATATATCTGATAAAGAACTGTTATTTAAAATATACAAAGAAAGTTTAAAATTCAACAAAAACAAAACAAGCAATTCAATTAAAAATGGGCCAAAGACCTTAATAGACACCTTACTAAAGGATATATACATATGGCAAATAGGCATGACAAGTTGTTAATACATCATTAGTGAAATGCAAATTAAAATAACAATAAGATGCCATTATATACCTATTGAAATGGCCAAAATCTAGAACACTGGCAGAAGATCAGATGCTGGCTAGGCTGTGGAGATATAAGAACTCTCATTTATTACTGGTGGGAATACAAAATGGTACAACCACTTTGAAAGGCAGTCGGATTTTCTTATAAAACTAAACATACTCTTGCCATTCAATTGAGCAATTTCTCTCCTCAGTATTTACCTAAAAGAGTTGAAAACTTATATCCACACAAAACCTACACATAGATGTTTATAGAAGCTTTATTCATAATTGCCCAAACTTGAAAGCAACTAAGATGTCCTTTGCAGGTAAATAAACAGATAAACTGTGGTACATTGAGACAATAGAATACTATTCAGCTCTATAAAGAAATGAGCTATCAAGCTACAAAAGACATAAGAACTTTAAATACATATTACTAAGTGAAAGAAGTCAACCTGAAAAAGTTACATACGATATGATTCCAACTATACGACATTCTGGAAAAAGTAAAACTATGGAGACAGTAAAAACATCAATGGTGGCCAGGAGCTGATTGGAGGTACAGGTAAACAGGTGGAGCACAAAAGATTTTTAGGGCAGTGAAACTACTCTGTATGATACTATAATGAATACATGGCATTTATACATTCACCCAAACCCACAGAATACACAACACCAAGAGGAAACCCTAATGTAAACTATAAACTTTGGGTGATAATGATGTGTCAGTGTAGATTCATCAACTGTCATAAATGTACCACTCTGGTGGGGGATGTTGATAATGGGGAAGGCTATGCAAGTGTGGCAACAGAGGGTATATGGTAAATCCTAATTTTGCTGTGAACCTAAAACGTCTCAAAAAATAAAGACTATTAAAAACAAAAAAACATAACCTAAGCATAAACTGTCTACAGGAAACTTACATCAAATATAACAATATAGACAAGTTGAAAGTAAAATGACAGACAAGGATACAGCATGTAAACTTTAATCCAAATAAATCAGGTGTGGTCTTATATATATCAGATAAAGCCTTCACAGTAAAGAAAATTACCAGAGACAAAAGAAGACATTACATAATGATAAAAGTATCAATCTACCAAGAAAACAGCAATCCTAAATATGTGTGCACCAATGATACAACTTCAATACAACAAATAGAATAACAAACTGATAAAACTAAAAGGAGAAACAGAAATACCCACAATTATAGCTGGAGATCTCCATACTTGTCTCTCCGTAATTAAAAGAATAAACAGACAGAAAATCAGCTAAGATACAGAGAAACTTAATGATATCAGCCAACAGGATGTAACTGACATTTACACAACATTACGTGCAACAACAGCACAATACATTCTCTATTCCAGTGCCCATGGAGCATTTGCTATAATCTGGTCCATAAGCAAAGCTCAATAAATTTAAAACAACTGAAATCATACAAAGTGTCTTCTCCAACCACTGTGGAATCAAACTAGAAATCAGTAACAGAAGGATGACAGGAAAATATCCAAAGGTTAAAAAAACTGAAAAATACACTTGTAAATAATGTATGGATCAAAGAGAAAGAGTCAAGAGAAATTTTTTTAAAATATTTTGAGCCAGGCACAATGGCTCATGCCTGTAATCCTAGCACTTTGAGAGGCCGAGGTAGGAGGACAGTCTGAGCCAGGAGTTTGAGACCAGCCTGAACAACACAGCAAGACCCTGTTTCTACATAAACTTTTTTAAAAAAATTAGCTGGCATGTACGTATAATCCTCAGGAGGCTGAGGCAGGAGGATTGCTTGAGCCTAAGAGTTTGAGGTCACAGTGAGCTATGATAGCGCCATTGAACCCTAGCCCGGGCAACACGGAAAGACCCTGTCTAAAAAAACCCAGAATTTTGAAAATGAAAATACAGCATAAAAATTTGTGGGACAGAAATGAAGCAGTGCTGAGAGGGAAATTTATAGTACTAAACATATACATGAGAAAGGAGGAAAAGTCTCAAATCAATAATCTAAACTCCCACCTGAAGAACCAACAACAAAAAAAAATCGTAGTAATAATAATGACAATCCCAAAGCATGAAGAAGGAGAGAAAAATAAACGTAGGAGCAAAAATCAAAAAAATTGCAAACAAATAAGCAATATAGAAAAATCAATGAAACAAAGAGCTGGTTCTTTAAAAAGACCAATAAAATTGGCAATCCCCTAGGAAGACTAGCAAAGAAAAGAGAGACAACATTCAAATAACCCACATCAGGAATGAAACAGAGGATATAAATACAGATCCTGCAGACATCAAAGGATAATAAAGAGAGTACTACGAAGAACTCTGTGCTCATAAGTTGAACAATTTAGATGAAATGGATCAATTCTTCAAAAAAGACAAACTTACAACTGTCCCAATATGAAATAGATAATTTTTAAAGCTCTATAACTATTAAGGATACTAAAACAGTAATTTTAAAACTCTCAAAAATGAAGCTTCTAAGCCCAGATGATTTCACTGAATTGTATCAAACATTTAAAGGAAGTATTTTAACACCAATTCTACACCATCATTTCCACAATATAGGAAAAGAAAAGGCACTTCCCAATTCATTTATGAAACTAGTTTTACCTGGATAACAAAATCAGACGAAGAAAGTACAAAAAAAGAAAATATAGATGAGTATCTCACATGAATATAGATATAAAAATCCTTAACAAAATGTTAGCAAATGGAATTGAGTGATGTATTAAAAAAATATGTGCCATAATAAAACAGGATTTATTCCAGGGAAAGATTGGTTTAATATTTGAAAATCAATCAATATAAAAATCATAATATTAACAGGTAAAAGAAGAAAAATCACACAATCACAACTGTTGCGGGAAAAAACATTTCACAAAATTCAACATCCATTCATTATAAAAACTCTCATAAAAGCAGGAATAGAGCAAACGTCCTCAACTTAATACAGAGCATCTACAAAAAAGCTAAAGTTTTATATTTAGTGGTAAGGGTTATCAGTAGTTTCTTCCTAAAATAGGAAACAAGGCAAAGATACCTTGTTCTCACTACTCTTATTCAACCTACTGCTAGAAGTTCTATCCAATGCAGCAAGTTCAGGAAAAGGAAATGAAAGGCACACAGATGGAAAACGAAGAAATAAAATTGTGGTTATCTGCAGAAGACCTGACTGCACAGAATATCCTAAAGAGTGTAGAAAAACAAAATGAAACAAAAACCATTTGGAATAAATGAGTTTAGTAAGATAGTGGGATACAAAATTAACAAACCAAAATCAATTCTATTTCTATATACTAGCAATAAACATGTGGACACCAAAATTAAATATATATTACCATTTTTTAAATTTCAAAATATTAAAGGACTACAAATGCTTTTGTTACATGTATACCTTTTATAACAGTGGTTCCCAACCTTTTTGGCATCACGGACTAGTTTCTTGGAAGACAATTTTTCCACGGACGGGGGTCTGGGGGTGCAGCTATAAATACAGATGAAGCTTCAGTCTCTCACCCGCCACTCACCTCCTGCTCTGTAGCCTAGTTCCTAACAGGCCACAGACCACTACCAGTCTGAGGCCTGGTGTTTGGGACTGCAGTTTTATAATGTCTAAGGCTTTTAGTGTGCCCATCACCAAAACAGTGTTCATTGTACTAGATTAGATAGGTTTTTACCCCTTCCCTCTTCCCTGTTTCTTGATTTTCTATGACCTTTATATCTCTTTGTGCCCCTGTGTGCCTGTCGATTAGCTCCCAATTAATGGAGAGTATTTATGGTGTTTGGTTTTCCATTCCTGAGATACTTCACTTAGGATAACGGTCTCTAATTCCATCCAAGTTGCTGCAAAAGACATTATGTCATTCCTTTTTACCATTTACAATTGCTTACAAGGAAAAAAGAAAGGAATAAAAGAAGGAAGGGAAAAAAGGGGGAAGGGAGGAAGAAAGGAAAGGAACAACAACTGACTTAAGTGTAAGTCTAACAAAGTATTTATATATACTGAACTTGTATGTTGAAAAGTACAAAAACAAATAACAAATCAAAGAAGATCTAAATAAATGATAAGACATTAAATATTTGTGAATTGGAAGACTTAACATGATAAATATTATAACCACAACAGACCAATCTAGTTCAATTTTTATGTACTAGAAGCTTTGATTTGTTTTTCAGTTGCCATGGATCCCCAGGTTAAAGGTCATATAACCTGAGCATGCCCAGATGAACCAAGCATGCAATCATAGGTGCAAACTAAGTGCTCAGACCTAGGAACCAGGACTGAATTCAGAAGTGGACACCACAGGCAGGATCCAGAATCCAATTAGATTGAGCCCTTGCGTCACCCCAAGGCAGAATCCAGTCAGATCACACCTCTCGGCATCATCTCAATACAAGATCCAATCAGATCATGCCTTGTTACCCTCTGAATATACCTGCCACAAACCCCAGCTCAGGGATACATATTTGAGCTTGACTCCCGTCTCTTTGCTTGGCAGCCTTGTAATAAACGTATCTCTCTGCAAAAATCTGGTGCTTCAGCATTTGGCTTTCTGTTACGTGCTGCAAACAAACCCAGTTCAATTCAGAAACAATATGTCAACATTCCCCAAATTGTTACACAGGTTTAACGCAATTCATTTCAAAATCCCTGTAAGATATTTGCGGATGGATATACACAGATTATTCTAAAATATATAGAAAGACAAAAGAACAAGAACAGCTAAATCGATTTTTAAAAAGAATAAATATAAGGAATCATTCTACCAGATTTGAAGATTTACAGGAATCTAGACTGCATGGTATTAGTAGAAGGATTAACACATAGATCAGTGGAACAGAATAAAGAAGCCAGAGATAGACCCACAGACTTGTGGCCAGCTGATTTTGGCAAAAGTGCAAAAGAAAGCCAATGGAGAAAGGACAATCATTTCAACAAATGAGTCTGTAGCAATTGGATATCAATATGAAAAAAAGGAACTTCAACCTAAACCTCACATCTTCTACAAAGATAAATTCAAAATGGATCACAGGCTTAAGTGTAAAATGAAAAACTATGAATCTTTTGAAGAAAACATAGGAAAAAATCTGCAGGACTTTGGGTCTAGGAAAAAGTTCTTAGACATGACACCAAAAATATGATCCACAAAATAAAAAATTAATAAATTGGACTTCATTAAAATTAAAAACTTTTTTGTAGGGGGGAAATACCCACTCTACAGACAATGAGAAAATATTTAAAATCCACAAATCTGACAAAAGACTCATCTCTAAAATGTATAAAAAACTCTCAAAATTCAACATTAAAAAATCCAATTAGAAAACGAGCAAACTAATTTCTAGTGACAAATCAAATTAGTGGTTGCCTTGGGGTTGGAGGGAGCTGGGGTGTAAGGCAGGAATTGCAGAGAGGCAAAAACAACCTATTGCAAATGATGAAAATGTTCATTAGTCTGTATTGTGACAATTTCATAAGTGTGCAAACTTGTCTAAACATCAATTTGCATAAAGTACATACAGTTTTTGTATGTCAGTTACAGTTTCAATAAAGCTTTTTTAAAGTTTATGACTTTCCTAAATAGACATCTATTAAGAAATCATTTTATTAAAAGGACACCTGCACTCAAATGTTTATTGCAGCACAATTCACAATTGCAATGATGTGGAATCACCCTAAGTGCCCATCAATTCATGAGTGAATTAACAAAATGTGTTGTACACACACACACTGGAGTACTACTCAGCCATAAAAAGAAATGAATTAATGTCTTTAGCAGCAATTTGGATGAAACTGGAGGCCATTATCCTAAGTGAAGTATCTCAGGAATAGAAAAACACACATCACATGTACTCTCTAATAATCTGGAACTAATCGACAGGCACACATGGGCACAGAGAGAAGTAAAAGTCCTTGGAAATCAAGAATGGGGGAGGAGGTAGGAGGGGAGGGGAAAAATCTACCTAACAGGTATAATGACTACTACTTGGATGATGGGCACACTAATTGACCCGACTTAAGCATTATAAAAGCTATCCATGTAACAAAAACATTTGCACCCCCCTAAAATTTTGAAATAAAAAAAAGAACACAGGGATACTTCACCAATCCTAGGTAACAAAAATAAATGAGAATCACTAAATACCTTCACAATCTGGGAGATAGGGAAACAAAAACAAATGATTAACACTTATAAAATAGCACATTTAGTACTTTCAAATTAAGCAGCCACAGACTGTTTCCACTTCTGATATTTCACTGATTTTCAGAATCTGTGTTTACTAACCCAGTATTGCACATCAGACTGACTTGGGGAGCTTTCTTTAAAAAGGGCTACGTGGACCTTTTTTCACACTAAACAATCAAGATAAAAGAAGGTTAGGACTTGGCATTCATAGTTTTAAAAATTGAGATACAACTCATATAAGATAAAATTCATCTCTTTGAAGTATGGAATTCAGTGTTTTGGTATTACATTAGACAAATGTCTTCTCGAGTCCTTTTCCCTTTCTTAAACTGAGTTGTATTTTTGTTATTGAGTGGTAGGAGGTTTCTTTTTTTTCCTTTACATATTCTGGATACTAGATCCTTATCAGATATAGAATTTTATATATTGTCTGACATTCTATGGGATGTATTTTCACTTTCTGTGGAGTGTCCTATAGATGTGTCTATTAAGTGTCATTTAAGTCTAATGGTTATTAACTGTTAATTCTAATGTAGGTCAGATTTTAATTATTGCTTTATGTGGTTTTTAAAATTACATATGAGAACAAAGGTATCACAAAAAAGGTGTTAATTAGATAGGAGACAAAAGCACTCATGTATTCCATTTACTTGTTGGTTATCTGTCTCTCATTTTTCTATCATTATTGAAAGAAGGATACTATAGTCTTCAAGTATTTTTGTTGAATTTTCTATTACTAACCTTTAATTCTGTCACTATTTCATGTATTGGAGGGCCTCAATCATGGGTACATATGTGTTTTAATTGTTACATATTATTGACTGACATTTTGTTATAATAAGATGCCCTTTTTAGTCTGTAGAAACAATTTTTTAAGTCTATGTCATCTGATATTGCTAAAGCCACTCTAGTTCTACTTGGGTTACTGTTTGCATGGTATATCCTTTGCATCTGTTTATTTTCAACCTATTTTCACCTTTGAATGTAAAATGTGTCTCTTGTAGACACAAATGGCCAATCATTTTCTGCGCCTCTGTCAATCTCTATCTTTTCATTCAAGTGTTTAATCCATCTAATTTAACATATAATCTGATATAGTAGGATTTACACCTGCCATTTTGCTAGTTATCCCTAATACTTCTCTTACTGTCTTCTAATTTATTAAATAAGTATTGTCTTGTGTACCATTTTTCTGTCATTTCACTTCCTTTTTTTAGCTATTTGCCCTGGGGATTACAATTAACATCCTGACTCAGAACAATCTTGTTTGGATTGATGCTAACTTAAATCAATAGTGTCCAAAAACTTTGCCACTATGTAACTGTTTCCTGCTTGCTTCTTTGTCCTGTGTCATAAAAATTACATCTCTGTACACTGTATGCACATCAACATGTGTTTATAATTATTGCTTCATACATTTGTATCTCAAATCAGAAAGGAGAAAAGAGTTATTAACACAAAATACATTTATACTGTCTTTTATATTTACCTAGGTCATTACTTACGGGTGCGCATTATCTCTATGGATTCAAGTACTGTCCTCTCATTTCACCTAAGGACTCCCTTTTAGAATTTCTTGCAAGGAAAGTTTTCTAGCAGTGAATTCTCACTACTTTTTTAGAATCAGGGAATGTACTAATTTCTCCTTCATTTTTGAAAGATATATTTGCTAATTTAAAATTCTTGGTTGAGAGTCTTTTTCTTTCAGCACTTTGAAAATATGCCCTCCCACTGCCTCTATCCTCTGTGATTTCTGTTGAGAAATAGCTGTTCATCTGACAGAGGCACTTTGCATGTGTTGAGTCAGTTCCACCCTGCTTTCAAGATTCTTTGTCTTTTGACAGTTTGATTAGGATGTGTCTAACTGTGTATCTCTTTGAGTTTATACTACTTTTAGTTCATTAAGCTTTTTGGATATGCAGATCACTATCTTCTTGTTCAAACTGGGAAGTTTTCACCCATTATATCTTCAAATATTCTTTCTTCCTATTCCTCTCTACTCTCCTTCTAAGACATCTACTTTGGACATGTTGGTATCTTGTTATTTCACAGGTCTCTGCTGCTCAGTTCATTGTTTTCATTCTTTTTTATTTTTCAATTCTTCAGATGGGATAAACTCAGCTGACCTATCTTTAAGTGCCTTGTTTCTTTATTCCATCTGCTCAAATCTGCTGTTGAAATCCTTTAGTGAATTTTTCATTTTCATAATTGGAATTTTTAACTCTATAATTTATATTGGGTTATTTTGTATATATACATCTTTATTGATATGCTTAACTTAGTGAGACATTCTTCTACTCTCTTTTATTCTTTAGACATGGTTTCCTTTACTTCATTGAACATATATAAAAAAGCTGGTTTAAAGTCTTTGTCTAGTAAACCCAACATCTGGACTTCCTTAGGATAGTTTCTATTTATTGTGGGGTTTCTTTCCCCCTGTGTATGGGTCATATGTTCATCTTTCATTGCTTGTATTACGTATTTTTGTTGGAAACTGGACATTTTAAATAATATAACATGACAACTATGGAAAGCATACCTCCCTCAGTTTGTTGTTGTTCCCATTTGTTTATTCAGTAACTTTTCCGAACTAATTCTGTAAGGTCTATATCATTCATTGTGTGTGGCCACTAAAGTCTCCACTTTGTTAGCTTAGTTGTCAGCTAATGATGGAACAGAGACTTTCTCAAATGCTTGGAACCAATAAATTTCCCAATCTTTGCCAATGCACTGTGTGTGTGCGGGGCACAATGTCAAGACACAGCCAAGCAGCTGACAACCCTGCCCTGGCACTCACTTCCTGCTGTGCACAGCCTCAAAGTCACTCAGAGGTGGGAGACTAGGGCCTTCTCAGATTTTTTTCTGAGCATGTGCCCAGCTTTACGCATGCCTTTTGGAGCTTTTCAAAAAACATATGGATATCTAGTTCCCAAGCCTTTCCCTGTAATCTCTTTTTATTAGTTTATTGTCTTCCTCAACTAATATCAATTGCCTCAGGCAGCCCCATGGTTAAGCAATTATTTCTCAATTTTCAACAAATGCACCCAGGGAAAAGTCTTTCTGGACTAGGAAAGCTCTGAATTAGGTCAAATAAAAATAATCTTGCAAGGGGGTTCCTCTACTGAACCAGCAGAAAGATGAAATACTGACAATTCTCTGGCAGTGATACTCCAAAGGAGCTCTAACCCTGTTCTCCCCACTCCGGTGACTATAATTGGCTGACGGCTTTCACTGCAATCACAGACTATTGGTTTTCAAAGCTACCAGGGAGTCAGATGTGGGGGAGGGAAATAGCACAGGTTAAAATATCAGCGAGATCACTGTTCTTACAGAATCGCTGTTCTTAAAAAATAAATTCTCCCCAGACTTCTGCAAGTCTTTTATTTCCAAACCTGTGAAAAAGTTGCTTCTGGCAAATTTTGGTGGTTTTCTTCTTGCTTTTATGGGGAAAATAATTTTCAGAGGTCCCTATTCTACGATTTTCACTTATGTCCCTCAAGCAATCATATTTGAAAAGTTCTTCATGGGTTTCTTTTGCATATTTCTGGCTAAGAACCACCATTAAGGGAGTTCCTATTAAAAATTTAGTTGGAATATAAGCATATCTCCTCTTCCTCTCAAACTTCATAAAAACGATAAAGAAATGTGTTAAGGCATAAATCCACATTTACAAAAAATGTGAGAGGAGACAACATCAACAACTTGGAATTTGAAAACTAAATGGACAAGGGATGATGACTTGGCAGAGTCTGCAAGTGCAAATCTAATTAAACACAGGGAAAGCAGAGACAAAGCCTGCAAAGGCTCATGAACTGGAGGGAGCAGGTAACTGAGACAGTAGCGTGTAGATGGGGTTAAAACAGGAGGATTGGAATAAAGTTTTCATAAGAATTATTTAAATGCTCAAATAGTGTTACATGTGCAAGTGGCAACTGCTCCCCCTTGCCCTGGTAGATACTAGAATTTTATTCTCTGCAGAGGACAGACTAGAAGACTCTATGACAAACACAGATACAGCTAGAACAGTGGTAACATACTGAAAATAGAGACGGCGGTAAGAGTACATGACTCCCCCATCTCAGTTCCCAGAACTCTGCTTGCCAGGCTCATACTGCCTAGGTAGCACACTAGAACAATTTTCTCTGGGAAACATGATCAGTCCAAAAGAAAAGACCTAATCAAACTAAGGTCCCCAGAATACCTTCCCACCCAGATCACGGTACAATGAAACCCATTCCACCACCACCACCACACTGGGAACACAGACACACACACACAGCTTCCATCAGTGACCACCTATCACTGTGAGAAAAACTCAAATATGAAAAACAGAGACCGAAATAAACAAAAAATAAAGGTACTTTGAGGAAGCAGACAATACAAAGAGTAGAGGAAAAATGAGGAGGAGGAGGAGGAGAAACTTAAGAGATATAAGAGAAGCTATGGCATTGATACCAGAAAAAAACCCAAAAAACAAAAACCCCAAGTTTCAACAGGAACCAGATACCCAGATACTACCAACAAGAAACATTCACAAAGCAAAACAAAGTTCTTGGGAATTGAAACATTACAAGAAGAAAAGGACAACAAAATTCTGAGAAAAATTATTCAACTTATTCATAACCAAACCATCCATCAAGTGTAAGAGTAAAAATTAAGTCATATAAGGCCTATGGCCAATAATTTAATCAACCATGCCTACCAAATGGAAACTCCAACAGAAAACTCCGGACAACAGGGATTGAGGAAGCTATCTTGGGTGGTGAACATATCAATGTCCCAGGAGGGTGGCACCACCAGACTCCTTAGACACAGAAAATCCTGTGCTTAGGGCTTCCTAGACCTTGTTCTATGCACCTTTTCATCTGAATGCTCATTTGTATCCTTTGTAATAAAATGATAATCATAAGTGTACAGTCAGGCACTGCATGATGACATTTCAATCAACAGTGAACCACATATACAACTACAGTCCTATAAGATTATAAGGGAGATGAAAAATTCCTATTGCTTAGTGACATCACAGCTGTCAGAATGTTGCAGCATGATTACTTTATTTTTTAATAAATTTAGCATAGCCTAAGTGAACAGTATTTATCAAGTCTACAGTAGTGCACAGTAAAGCCTTGGGCCTTCTCATTCACTTACCACTCATTCACTGACTTACCTAGATCAACTTCCAGTCCTGCATGCTCCATTCATGGTAAGTGCCCTATACAGGTATACCTTTTTATAATCTTTTATACCATATTTTTACTGTACCTTTTCTATGTTTAGCTATGTTTAGATATACAGATACTTACCATTGTGTTACAAATGCCTACAGTATTCAGTACAGTGACATGCAGTATAGATTTGTAGCCCCAAAGCAAATACAATATAGCCTAGGTATATAGTAGGTTATATCACCTAGGTGTATGTAAGTACACCCTTTGATGTTTGCACAATGAAAAAATTGCCTAATGATGCATTTCTCAGAACACATTCTAGTCATTAAGCAATCTATGTCTACATAGTGTTTTCCTGGGATGTGTGAGTTGTTCTAACAAATAATTAAACCAGAGGAGGTTTTAGGAAGCCCTGAATTTGTAGATAGCCAAGCAGAGGAGACTGGGCACCCCACTCATGGCTGGCATCTGAAATTAGGGCAGTGTCATTGGGGACTTTGCCCTTTAACATATAGGACCCGATGCTACCTCCAGGTAGTGTAAGAACTGAATTGGATTGTAGGACACCATGTTGGTGTCAGATCACTGTTGACAAAAGGCAGATGTGAAAGAAAATACCAGTTTGACAGCTGTAGAGCAAGCCTAGGAAACAACCAATTTACTTTCAAGCAGGAGAACAAAATGCTTCAAAAGATGTCTCTAAGACCATATCAGATACAAATCTACAAGTGTATGAATATAAGGAGAGAAATTTACATATCTACCAGAGAGTTTGGGGATGAAACAGTGATTATTGCATGAAAAATTCAACAACTGGTAAAACACAATAGTATTAACTCCAAGACAAATAAATATAATAATAGTCTACAACATGGCTCAGATGTGAATAGTGATTTTATATATTTTAATATAAACACTGTACATTAACCAAAAATAGTGGTATAATTTCATTAGAAGCATGTGAGAAAAGAAGGGGAAATGTGCTAATTATGTGTGGTGGTGGAGATGAAGAGTGAATGGAGAATTAAATCCTCACCCTCGGTGTTGGGAAGTCCTTAGATGTTGAACATAACTCTAAAGAAAAATGTGGCAATACAAGCATTTTATTTAGAGATATGGGTGTAAATCTCAAAGAAAGAGCTAAAAGGGTTAGAACTGACTGTCTATGAGAAGTGTAAACGGAAGCAGAAGTATAATGAGCCTCATGAGGCTATCTCAGTTTTTAAACTACAGGTAAGAATTATATTAATAAACATAAGGCTTTTCAAAAGTATCACCAATCACAGGGGTACTGTGACATTACCATAGCAATTATTATTTTAAAGAGCAGTATGTAAGAGGTGAAGAGCTTTCTGGAGCTCACACAATTACTGAGGGGCTCATCTCATTTTTAAACATATTCTTATGATTCCAAGTCTTTTGTTTCTCTCTGAATTGTCCTAGTAGCAACCTATCACTAAGCAAAGTGCTTCAGTATCACGGGACTGATGTGAAGGGATCCAGAAGTCCCTCTATGAAAAGCATCCTTTGACCTTGAGCAATCTCAGGCTGTCCTTTCCATGCAGGAGAAGTGCCTGGATTACTTTCCTCCCTGCTCTTCTGTTGCCACGGCCTGGCTTCCTCCCAGGTCAGGGCCAAGTGAGGATGGACCTCAGTGCCATTCACTGCATGACTCCTTACAGAGGGGTTTTTCCTGAGCCTACAGTGTTTGCAAGCTGTTATAGACCCTTTGTGCATGGTGGCTCCACCATTACAAGGACAGTAATTTGAGCCAGCTTTGGCAACCAGTCATCAAAATCAAGAGAATAATGACTGTACATACGACAGGGTTGCCACAAGGACTGAATGAGATAGCATGCTTGCTGCAGGACAGGGCATGGGCATAGGCTACTGCTGCCATGCATCTCATCTTGCTCTGGCCTCCGATGCTCCCCAGGTAGGCAGCTCTGCCTAACCACCCTTGATGTGTGTGTTCACCCTGCAGCTACACACTCTGTCCTCCCCCTGGACTCTGACACCTGCTTCAATAGGCAGCAACACCTTCATGCCTCAGTAAGGCACCCTCCCTCCTATTCTGGTTCCAGGTGGTTCTGTGAGCCTCCAATGGAGCAAGATACGGTGCTGTGTCCATCGTTAACATCCACTTCTGTAGCTTTCCCCCGTCTACCTATTTAGCTATTTATTTCTTTTTGTCTGAGTATTTCTGATCAAAGTCTACCTCTTGAAAGTGACATATAGCTAGCACTTTTTAAATGAAATCTGGAGTCCATTTCACAACATGGTGATTATGGATGAGACTGGGCTTGCTTCTGCGGTCGTAATGTGTTGCCTGTCTACCACAGTCTTCTGCCGTGTTTTCTAAAACCATTTCTTAGTTTTACTGGATTGCTCAATTTTCTTTGTTCCATTATTCCTTTTCAAGGTTTGAAAATTTTATATCTTGTTTTTATTCTTATAGTATTTGTTTACTATTTTTGAAAATATATAACTTATTTTTTATATATGCCTTCATACATCAGTACATAAACACATGTGTATATACATATTTATATAAAACCGATGTATGTATAGATACATACATATATAACTGATGTTTATATATGTGTGTGTATATATAGATGATACAGAGACATCTCTTCCCTGCTTTTTCTACCTCTGAAATATCCTACCTTCACCCCTCCAGGACTGTTTTTAGAGTGAGATCTAAAATTTGGGTTATATAGATTGCTGTTGATATTCCAGGGACTGTTTGACAGCTGACACTTCATTAGGCTTAATGCCAAATTTCCTGTACTCTTACCACTTGTATTTCTTATACCCCACTTACTCTGCTTAGAGCTTGTTTTTGTTTTTGCATAACTGGAATACATTATTCCAGTAATTCTTTCAGATAATTTGTGGGTGGTAAAATTTTGAATCCTTACATATTTGTAATGTTGTGGGTTTTTTTGCCTTTCTAATTGGCTTTGCAGAGATCTTAGAATAACATTTAATTAGTTTCTCATTTGAGCTTTGACATTATAGCCCTTTTATAATGTCCTATATAGTCCCCATTTTTTTTCCTTATACTTGGTGTACTAGAATTAAAGTATGCAGTGGGTCTTTTACATCTAAGTATTCATGTCTTCCTTCAACACTAGAAGCACTTTTGAACACAAAGTCCTTTCTCTAGATTTGTACTTCCCATTTACTCAGTTGTCTCTTTCTGAGATATCTATTAGACTCGAGTCAGAATTTCTTCCAATACCTGCTGTCAGTCAGTGGTTTCCCACTGAAGCACTCCTTAACAAAGGCGAATCCCAGTCTGTGATGGGAGATACACACAATGACACCTTATTTTATTTTGTGCCAGAAAATAGAAGAAGCTATCAAGGATCACGATGACCACAGCAAAATGATACAGGAGCCAACCTGATAATTCAAGCATCAGATAGAAAAATATTAATAACTGCAAAGGAGTAAAACATATCAAACAAAACAATCAATAATTCAAAATGAAAATAAAATCTCATTGGTCACCTATTTAAATATCTTCGTGGCATAATACATTTTTTAAATAAACAAATAAACAAAAAGATCCTGGAAATAAAAAAATACAAAGAGGATCTGAGTTTCAGTCCCAAAATGTCCCCTGCCAAGCAATATGGTCATAATAATGTAGCCCCATCTCACGTGATCTCCAAAGAGACAAAACTAAGAGAAAGTGCCTTGAAAACTTTACAAGTTATATTGCTATTTTGAGGCTCTTTTCAAATACAGACAGTGAGATATGCACACAAAGTTAACTATTAGCAGGGAAGACAGGCCCTGAATCCCAGCCCACTCCAGCTCTGCACCCACAGCCCTTTCCAGATTTCCTGGAAAATTTAACAATAAAGTCAGAAGTCTTGTTTTCCTCCAAAGGAGGGGCATTTCTGAAATAGGTGCAATCTTTCCAATTCAGACAAAGCTACTCCCTGTATCTCATTCTGCTGTTCCATTTCCTCTATTTGAGACTAAGTTTCAAGCACTGTAAAAGTAATTAAATTGTTTAATTCTATATTCTTTTCAAGTGATATTTGGAAAAATCCAGGAAGCTGTCTTGTGCCAACACATCAATGACCAGCTGCTTCCCGCAGATGCAAAAACACCCCTGGGAAAGGAAAAATTTGCTGTCATGAATATTCCTTTTCAGTTTTTACTTTAATCCAATGCCCATAATTTTTCCTGTCGAAACCAATAAATATGCCATCTGCTGTTTAATGCATACCTGATAGTCACTGTCAATGGATTGTCCTGGACCACAGACTCTGCATTAATTGCTTAATGCACAGCACAGGACCTTGGGTCCAAACCACCCTGACTGCTTTAGTGGGAAAAGAGGCAAACAGGAACTCCCCGCAGCTGCGTATCGTCTTCATCTGCGTCACATCCAGCCCCAGTGTACAGAAGCTGAATGAAAGGCTCTGTTTCCTGGGACCATCAGTCACTACAGACCACTCCATGGCCTAATGACTGACAGAAAAGTCTCTGATGAAGTTTCTATCTAACCTGGAGTTGTAAATCACAAGACCACTAATAAAAAGAACAGGGAAGCTGCCAAGCCAGGTTTGGAGAGATCTTCCTGCTTGAAATATCATACATATATCTCCTCAGTTCAACATTTGATGAAAAATTTAAAAAGTAAAATTTTTTATTTTATAACATATATCTATATCTACATATTTATATAGATACAGATATCCTCTGACTTCCAACTGTCTATAGTATGAAGCCCTGAAGAATAACTACAAACATCTGAATGTTTTGTCTGAAAATACCAGGAGTGTATGGATGTTGTCAGTTTTTATCAACATGTCTGTTACTCTGTTATTCTTTAATTTTCTCTTTTTTTTTTTTTTAAGAGATGGGGTCTCACTATGTTTCCAAGGCTGCTGGATTCAACCTCTTGGGCTCAAGCCATACTCCTGCCTCAGGCTCCCCAGTAGCTGGGACTACCGGCATGCACCGCCACATCCACCTCTTTAATTTCAATCAAGAAATTTGCTTGATCTTTAATATACAGATATTTTAGGCAAAGGTAAAATATTGTCTTAAATGATTCAGTCACAGATTTGCTGAGCAACAACATTTGATGAAAAATTTAAAAAGTAACACTTTTTATTTTGAAAGGAAAATCTTGTAAAGAAGTTTCTTAATGCTTTATTCAAAAAGAATGTTTTTTTAAAGCTTTTGGCCAGCTGATTTTGAAAACCCATGACATGTTTCATTTAATATATAAACTATGACTATAAACTCAAAGTTTTTCAAGTTGACATACAAAGTGTTCATTACCTAATTAAGGTCTGTCTTTAAAATTAGTGTAGAAAGGTTTTGATTTGCTAGGATACTTCAGGAAATTTTATTTTGATTTTCCTTCAGAGTCAACTTGTAAACGTCAAAAACAAAATGAATCCATATCCATCTCATTTATGAGCCACCAACCTTCATCTTCAGATCCTGCTTTGAGGGACACATTGACATTTCTAATAAACAAATTGTCAAATGAAATCAGCAGGAAGCCACTGGCCTGAGAGTGTCTCCATACTTTGAGTTCCTAATTAACAAAGGCACCCTAACTTAGTAAGTAAACAAACTGAAACCTAACCTAGAGGATCACAAACAGCCAAGCCACAGCCAAGCCTCAGCCAATCACAGGCAGCCAAGTTTCAGCCAATCACAGGCAGCCAACTCATCACACTATGCCAAATAAAGCAAGTGCCCGGCTACAGTCAGATGATTCATCTACTTTGCTTAACATAAGAATATCCCTACAGAAAATACTTAAATAAAAGTGTTTTAATCTTATCAGCAGTCTAGAGTATTTGATATTTTAAACAATTGAAGAACAGAAATATTAATATTTTAATCCACTGAAGAATAGAACTATTAATATAAGCAGGATATTAAAATAAGAGTGATAACCTGAAATAGAAGCCATTAAAAGTATCTGTCTTAGGAGAATGGACGATGATGGGAAACCTGGGGCCAGGGTTTGGGGCTTCTCTTAAGCCCTTCCTTAGTACTTTACTGGCTCTGTAAATAATGTGTGTCACATCAGTATTTTTAAATATTAAAAATTTCCATAGTCCACACATTTTTTATGTAATACACTCATTAAATAATTGAAATATCCATTTGGGCATAGATACAGTGGATAATACAATGTCCAAATTTGATATAAGTTTAGCATCATACAGATATTACACTAACAACACTTTTATTACTCTTGAAAAAATAATCACTCAAGAGTTCCAAAAAGCTGTTTAAAAGTGATATATTTTAAACTATACACAAAAATCAATTCTAGATGGATTATAAATATAAATATGAAAGGTAAAACACTAATAACAAAAAGCCTCTAAAAAAATAACAAAAACAAAAAGCCTCTCAAAATGTAGGAAAATATCTTCAAGAACTTGAGAAAGGAAAAGACTTTTAAAATAAGCACTAAACATTTAGTGGGCCACATTAAAATTAAGAATTTCAGTTCATCAGAAGATACTAATAATCCACAAATATATTATATTTCAATTAAAAGTTTACAAAAGAGAAAAGAAAGAACATTTAAAAAGTAAAACAACAAGGCAAAGAGTCTAAGAAGATACTTGCAAAACATGAAACTGACTGCTATGGTTTGAATGTTTGTCCCTCAAAAACTCATGTTGAAATTTAATTCTCACTGGGATGGTACTGAGAGATGAGACCTTTAAGAGATGCGTAGGTCATGAGGGCTCCACTCTTATGATGGACTAATACAGAAGTGGGTTTGGTATCTCAGGACTGGGTCCACCCTCCTCTTGCTCTTTCTCTCACCCTCTCTTTGCCTTTGTGCCATGTGATGTCTTCTACCATATTATGACACAACACAAAACAAAGAAAAAAAAAAAGAGAAAAATAGTCAAGAGACATGAAAAGACACTTCCCAAAAGAAGATACTGAAATGGAAAGTTAAAACATGAAAATATCCTCAACCTTATTAGTAATCAAGGAATTGCTATTTAAAAATTACAAGGAAATATCACTCCACACCCACCAGTATAGTAAATATAATAAACTGAAATTACCAAGGGTTGGTGAGTATGCAGACCAACAAGAATTATCAGACACTGCTGGTGGGAATGTTAATTGCTATAACCATTTTGAAAATTGTTTGGCATCATCTGGAAAAGTTAAAAACATGCCACCTTATGACCCAGCAATTTCACCTCTATGTACAGACCAGACAGAAATGCATATACCTGTGCTGAGAAGTATAATAAGAATATTAATGGTAGTCTGTTCTTCATAATAGACAAAAATCTAGAAGTAATCAAAATATCCATCAACTTAACATCAGTAATAAATTATATTATATTCATACAATAAAAATGAATAAGGTAGAGCTACAGGCAACAACTTGGGTGACTCACAAAAATAAAACTGAACAAAAAAAGCCAGACCCAAAAGCATATATACTATGTGCTTAGATGATTCCTCTTATATGAAGTTCCATAGAAAGGCAAAACTAGACTCAAGTAACGCTAGTAGTTTTGCTGTGGAGGCAGGAAGAGCTGTGTTGGTGGTAATACCTTAAGAGAGTTCGTTCTGTGATAACTCATTGACTTGGTTTTGATATTGTGCCACTTTTGTTAATATCCATTACATACTACTACAATTCGAAGTTTTAAAATGGGGTTGAAAAATAACTTCCAAAATTAAAAACTTGTGTCTCTCTATGAGCTAGCCAATGTGTTAAAGGTTACTTCAAATGTCAATAAAACATCCTAACAGAGAAACAGTAACAAACTAAAGTTTCCTGAGTAGTGATTGCAATTGTGAATTTTATCCATTTGTACTTTGTCAAATATACTCTGGCAATCGGTGAGCAGCTTTCACCTAATTTGCTTAATCCCTGATCACAACATTCTATATGTGAGCTTCTTAAATAGGTACATTACATCAGAAACTCACTTCATAATTCTGAAATTTGAAACCAACTAGAGAGCCACCCCTACACTTACCTTTGCTCCACAAATAAAGCAAATGTGTTCTCCTTCCTCTCTATGCCCTCTTCCTGGAGTAGAGACACCACTTCTTTTATCCAAGACAGAAATCTTTACAATTTGCTTTCAGTGATCCAAAAGTAAATTTCCCACTTTGGGAATCTTTGACAGGTGGCATTCGTTAACCATGACAACTACAATTTCCTCCCCTCCTGCCCACTGCTACCTGCAGTTGATACACAGGTCAGCTCCTGCACCCAGCGACCTGACTCAGCCTGTAGTCAGCCACACATCCACACCTTTCCCACAACTCATTCTTCTGCATTGATTTTTAACCCATAATAAAGGATTTTATATAATTTCTGTTTAGTTTCATGTTAGTTTCAGTCAATTATTTTTGGCTTACTGGGAGCTGTGACTGAAGGCTTCTGCTGTATCTTCAAGCTTGATATCTTGGGAACTTAAATGTATTTATATGATGCCTTATTTTAATATATTAAAAAATTCAATAAGGAGAGCTAATGATAACATGAATGTGTGTATGTATGTTTACACACACATAAATATGCACACATAAACACTATTTTATAATACTTTTGGAATTTTTTTTCACTAAAATAATTTAGCTGATGTTGAATATAAGGACGTCACTGAAATTAAGAGTGTAGGAACTAAGATTGGAAGATGCCAAATGATTTCTTCTTCTCTGAGGAGTGAAATACTACCTAACCCAAATTTAAAAATAAATCAATAAGAGAGTACAGATTTTCATTGGCATTCCTCCATGACAAGATGATTTCTCTTCCTTTAACAGCATGTCAGGGATGAAACAGGAGCAGAGAGAGAGCTGAACCCTTTTGGGAATATCTTCAGTGGTTGCCTTGAAAGGCAACATTTACAAGGATTCCTTTAGCAAAAATGCTTATAATTCTCAGTCTATAAAGATTAAAAGAATTTTGTAGGCTTATGTCCCAGAGCCATAAACATGTTTGGAAGGGATAAAATTCCTACCATAATAAATCTGTGTCAATTATAAAGGTGCGCTGTTAACAAGGTTTTTATTTATATATATTAGTTGTACATATTTGGGGGGTACATGTGATATTTTGATACCTGTAGATAATGTGGAGTGATCAAATCAGGGTAATTAGATTATCCATTATCTCAAACATTTATCTTTTCTTGGTGATGGGAACATTTCAAATCTTCTCTTCTAACTAATTTGAAATAGACAATACATTATTGTTAACTATAACTTTCCTACCGTACTCTCGATTACGAGAACTTACTCCTACCCAACTGTATTTTCGTACCCCTTAACCACATCCTCATCCCCTCTCCCACCTTCTTTTCCCAGCCTCTGGTAACCACCATTCTACTCTCTACTTCCATGAAATCCATTTCTTTAGCACCCACATATGAATGAGAGCATGCGATATTTGTTTTAATTTAGAATGATAAACTAGGTGGTTCTCACCAACCCTCTAATGAGAACAATTAGACAAGAAAGCAAAAATCATGCGTTTGCAGGTGGCAGAGAGCAACGAGGAATTACGGAGATAAGATCCAGGATGGGAGGGAAGCACTGAGAGAATACAAAGATTTGAGGTGACTTTTCCAGAGCCACGTGGTGATTCTTTAAAAAATGCCTAAGAGCCTAAACATTTGAGCAAAGCTTGACAGACTTAAGAGCAAGAGGGACAAAATAGGAGCTCAGGACTCATTAAAGAGAGAGAAGACTCTAGTAAACTCTATATTTTTACCCTGAATATATATGAAAGAATCAGAAACAGACCAGCCCTTATAGGGACGGAAGCCCATCTTCTCACATTTCAACCCCTAATTGGATTCGGGTAGCAGTGTGTGGTTGCTGGCACCCACAGGCTGGTTTGGTCAGAAGAAAATATAAAACAGAGTAAGAGGGTATTCTCAAGACTCTCAAATTATCTCTGCAATTTTTCCCATACATTTTCTGGAGCAAACTACAAAAACGACCAGGCTGAGAAGGAGCACAGATCATGGGACAGAAGAGCAAAAGGCAATCCATAATAAACATAGAAGCACAAAGCATATCTCAAGAATGGAACTATCAGACAGGAGCTGCAAAATAATTCTTATTCAAACATTTGAAGAAATTAACAATAAGCTTGAGATCTATAAAACAGAAGAAAAACCAAAAACAAATTCTAAATCTAAAGTATGTAATATTTAAACTTTAAAAACATGTCAGTAAATGGACTAACCACAGACAGCCACAGTGAGAAAATTCATGGACTGAATATAGGTCAACAGAAAACAGACTGAATGAACCATGGATATTATAGAAAAAGGGTATGAGATGCATGGAACAAAGCAGGCTTCTCAATCTCAGCATTACTGACATCTTGGGCCGGATAATTCTTTGTCATGGGGGGCCGTCCTGTGCGTGGTAGGATGTTTAGCAGCATCCCTGGCCTCTTTCCAGTAAGTGTCAGTAGCACCTTTCTCCCCAGGTGGAGCAACAAAAAATGTCTTAAGGCAATGCCAAATATCCCCTGGGAGACAAAACTGTCCCTGGTTGAGAACCACTGGGATAAAGTGAAAAGCTGTGGCAAGCAGGAAATCACAGTCTCAACAAGAGAAGTCAGAGAAAATGGAGCAGAAGTCATATTTGAAGACACATTTGGCAACAATTTTCCAAAACTTAAGAAAGAAACCAAGTAACAGATTCAATAAGCAAGTATGAATCCCAAACGGGTAAAACAAACAAACAGAAACCTATGATTAGCATAGTAAAATTGCTGAAAATCACAAAGAATACATTTTTAAAAGGGCCAAAGAAAATAAGAACAGAATATCCTCAAGGGAGCATACAGTTGATCTTTTAAGAAAAGAAGTCAGAAAACAATGGGATGATATGTCCAAAGTGCTGAAAGAACTTAACTGCCAACCCAGATTCTGTATTTCTGAACTATCACTCAAAAATGAATATAAATAAATTCTGAGACAAATAAATATGGGGAGATTGTGCTGAGACAGGGAACTGGCAGGTACTGCTTTGGGCATGGCAGTGCTGCGGCGGCAGTACCTATCTGAGTCAGGAAGTGTCAAAGACAAAGTTTCAAACTGCCCGGATCAAAATAGGATGGTGGCAGGGCAAGTTCCCACTGGTTAGACCAAGACGGGGATGGAACACCGCCCCTCCCATGAATGTTCCTCCCCAGTTTAGCCTGTGGCTTAAATAGAAAGACAACAGGAACCAAGGGGCCAGTTCTCTTCTGCAGGGAGAGCGAGCCTCTACTCTGTCCATGGAGCAGACTTTCTAGAGTTTCTGAATAAATCTCACTTTCAGTTTATACTGTCAGCTCGTTCTTTATTCTTTCTTGCATGAATCCAAGGACCCCCTTGGACTTCAAGTGGTTCCCAGTATTGGGAGTCATTTTCTTGTGTCAGTGCTACTTCCAGACCCACAGGAAAGAGAATGCTAATGGGTAGAAGGAAAATTATCTCAGATGGAAGTTAAGAGATGCAGGAAGGAATAAAAGTAACAAAAAATGGTAAATATGAATACATCCAAAAGAATATTGACTATAGAAAACAATGATAATCTTAGGGAGTTTAGACTCTATTTATAGAAATATATGATGATAACAGCACATAAATTAGAATAGATTGGGCATAAAGATATAAAACTTTCTTTCTTTGCAGATGACATTATCTCCTATGTAGGAAATCCAAAAGAATGCAAGGTTAATATACAAAAGTAAAGCACTTTCCTAAACACCAACAATGAACAAGTGAAATTTCACATTAATAAAACCATTTAGCATTCCCAAAATTAAATAATTAACTATAAATTGAATAAAATATATACAAGATGTACATAAGTAAAACTACAAAATTCTTATGAATATAAAAGATAAACTAAATAAATGAAGAGATATTCTGCATTCATGGATAGGAAAACTATTTTGTCAAAAAAAATTTTGTCAAGGTGTCAGTTCTTCCCAATTTGATCTATAGATTCAATGCAATCCTAATCAAATCCCAGCAAGTTATTTTATGTGCACGGACAAACTAATTCTAAAGTTTGTAGAGAGAGGCAAAAGACCCAGAATATCCAACACAATATTGAAGAAGAAAAATGAAGTTGGAGGAGTGATACTTACTATACAGCTACCTTAATCAAGACTGTGGTATTCATGAACGAACAGACACATATATTAATGGCAAGGAATAGAGAGCCCAGAAATAGACCCATATATCTATAGTCAACTGATCTTTGACAAAGAAGCAAAAGCAATGCAGTGGAGCAAAGATAGTCTTTTTAACAAATGGGGCTGCAAAATCTGGACATCCACATACAAAAAAATAAATGTAGACACAGACTTTACATCCCTCACAAAAATTAACTCAAAATAGATCACAGACATAAATGCAAAACACAAAACTATAAAACTCCTAGAAGATAACACAGGAGAAAACTTAGATGACTTTGGGTATGGTAATGACTTTTTTAGACATGGTACCAGAGGCACAATCCATGAAACAAAGAATTGGTAAGATGGACTTCATTTAAGTTAAAAATTTTATGATCTGTGAAAGACAATGTCAAGAAAATGAGAAGACAAGCTACAGACTAGGAAAAAATATTTGCAAAAGACATATTTGATAAAGGGCTGTTATCCAAAACATACAAAGAACTCTTAAAATTCAACAATAAGAACAAAAAAACTTAAAAAACAGGAACAAACACCTTAACAGACACTTTCCAAAAAAGACATACAGATGGCAAATAAGCATATGAAGAAATGCTCCACATCATATGTCAACAGGGAAATGCAAATTAAAACAATGAGATACCACTACACCCTTATTAGAATGGCCAAAATCCAGAACACTGGCAACACCAAATGCTAGTGAAGATGTAGAGCAACAGGAACTCTCATTTCTTGGGGGAATGCAAAACTGTACATTCACTTTGGAAGATAGTCTGAGATTTTCTTATAAAATCAAACATACTCTTCCCATATGAACCATCAAGTGCCCTCCTTGGTATTTATCCAAAGGATTAACACCTTATAGTCACATAAAAATCTGCACAGGATGTTTATAGCAGCTTTATTCATAATTGCTAAAATTCGGAAGCCACGAAGATGTCCTTAGTAGGTGAATGCATAAACTGTGCTTTATCCAGACAATGGAATATTACTAGGTACTTAAAAGAAATAAGCTATCAAGCCATGAAAAAAACATGGAGAAAGCATAAATGCATCTTCCTAAGTAAAAGAAGTAAATCTGAAAAGGCCGTATACTGTATGATTCCAACTATATGCCTGGAAAAGGCAAAACTGTGGAGACAGTAAAAAGATCAGTGGATTCCAGGGGTTGTGGTGGGAGTAGGAATGAAAAGGTGGAGCACACAGCATTTCTACAATGATAAAAATACTCTGTATGATACTAAAATGATGGATACATGCCATTATACACTTGCCCAAACCCACTTATTTTATACCACCAAGAGGAGACCCTAATGTAAATTATGGACTTTGGGTAATTGTGATGTGTCAATGTAGGTTCATCCATTGTAACAAATACTACTACTCTGGTGGGGAATGTTGATAATGGGGGAGACTGCATGTATGAGGGCAGAGAGTATATGAGAAATCTCTGTGCCTTCCTCTTAATTTTGCTGTGGACCTAAAATTGCTTTAAGAAAGTAAAGTCTTACAAAATTATGAAGACAAATATCTGATTTTAAATTGAGCATTTCTTCTTACAATGGATATTAAGTGTGTAATTTAATAATTAATATTTTATAATATTTAGTTGGAGTGGTAGCATTTTAAATAGTGGCTACTACATGTAAATTCATAAATCTGGTGAATCTAAGCTGAGGGCCATCAAAGGGATTTCAGATAATACACAAGCCCTTAGGATACTGGGGTCTACAACTATGCCTGCAATCTTCGCTAGCAAACCCTAAATGTGTAACCACTTAGTTTTATTGTCTTGTGACTAGAGCTTCCAAAAAGTTGAATCTGCTTTCAAAATCTATAAAATTCAAAAAATCATTCTTGCTTAATTATGTGTTTTATATTTGTGTATAATTATGTGTTGATTCATATTATTCATTTTAATCACCTTGCCTTCTGGACAAGCTTTCATAACCATGCACTTTTATTTTATGCAAATCAACATTTAGAAGGGCTTTTGTATGTGTGTGCCCAGGTAACTGACTAAATAGAACAAATAAAGGAGAACTATTATGGAAACTTGGCAGGTTAGAACCGTACATATGCATCACTTCAAAATGATTTCTCATGTATTATCTCATTCCCAGCCCAGAGACAAGCCCAGGAAGTAAATTAACAACCATCATTAGTCAGAGTATGCATTTAGGAATAATTTACGCACTGTCGCTTCACAAATTTATAGATGTATATATACATGATGTTTATATACACCATTATATATCATAGACAGTATATCCAAAACTTCTCTTGAAGCTGTCCCTTTCTCCACATTCTCACAGGGGCCACCCTAGTTTTCAACTCCTTCTCCCTTACCCACACTTTCTCTCCTCTTTAACCTATCCCACACTCACTGCTATCAGCATCCTCTCTCTACCTAAACATAGATCTAGTTACTTCCTTCCCCTGCGTAAAAACCCACCATACCTTCCCAGTCTCTACTTAGCGTTTCACCAAGGGGCCTGCTGAAAAGTTAGAACAGACCACAGCAGGTGAAAACACTCCTTAAACGACTCATGTTTTGTCTTTCACACGTATGCACATTTTTTCATTCTAATCCATAATTTATATTTGTTGGATTTCATATAAATATCATGGTTTGGACTTTTCCCATTTCTAGGACAATATGCAATGGCAAGCTGGTCTTACAGCTTCACAAAACCCCTGGCATACAGCCTCCTCCTCATGCCATCAGAGAAGCCCAGACTAAGGCCAGATAAAATGAGACTCTGCAGAGACATTCAGGACACCTCACAGACTGCACCCCTACTGTCCCAGACTCATCTAGCACCACCTACCAAAGAAAAATCATAGCCTCCCCCTAGTAAGGTGTGCTCCCAGATCATAATTCATACAAAAGGGTCTGTAAAACTACTAGTTAATACTATATCCTTCTTTTAGAACATCTCAATAAACATAGCACATTAAATTTTCAGAAAAGTCTTGCAGCAAAACCTGCAGTAAATATCAGCAGGGAGCCAGAGTGCCACATAACACACCCTGCACTGTCTTCCACCATGCTTTCTAACTTTCCTCACCCTGTTACCACGACCTGTAAAGCCTTTCCTGTTTTCTTCAACCAGAAAAATTTTTCTCACTTTTAGAACTCTAACTACTTCCTCTCTGAAACCATTGTCAGCCACCCTGGTTGGAAGTAATGTTTTCCCTTTGTAGATCTGCGGCACTTTGTACAGATATTACGTTAAATTTCATCACATGTAGTAATCTTGGATTTACTTATTAGTCCCCTAGCCAGATGATGAGATCTCTGAAAGTAGAAACAGTCTCTTATTCTGTGAATTCTCAGAATCTATCAGTTCTACAACAGGAGCTCAACAAGTATGTGTGGAATAAATTGAGGAAAGAGTAAATGATCTTTCATGAAAATAAAATATGTAGTATTACATGCCATATTCCTATCACTCCAGTCAGGAAATCTATGCTGACAAAAAAGAAAACAATGACAAGATTTGGGATCAGAAAAACAACAGCTATGATCTCTAGAACAGCCCAGTCAAAATGGACAGCTATGTAAAGAGAGGCTATACCAGCCAAAATTTTGCCATAGGAATCCTTTATGAGAACCACTGTGTCTCTGTCCAGAGTGCTGAGATTTCTGCTGGAAAGACTTGGCTCTGCTTCAAAAGCAGGCAGAGCCAAGTCAGGCTGGAATACAAATGTTTGCATATTTTGTTATGTCTGACACAGAGACTTCTTTTCACCCAGGATCTCAGGATAGTCATATTTAATCAGTTACAGTTCAGACAGTTTAAATAAATTAAGCTGACTTTGTTCTGCAGAAGTTACCAAGTCTAAAGGAGGCAGCAGAAGCAGGAAAAAGGACTTGTGAGTCACATGGAGGTCTCCCTCATAGCCTTGCCTCTAATCACTAAGTGGCCCTGGGCAAGCAAGCACACCTTTCTAGGCATAGATTTCCTGATTTTTGAGTTGAGTAGCTACATAATTAAGATGGAGCAAACCTTCAGTAAATCATCAGTGTGTGGCAAGCTCTTTCTCTAATTTAATCCTTTCAAAACCCTGTGAAGTAGGTATTATCATTCTCATTTAACACATGAGAAAAAAGGGCTTAGAAAGGTGAAGTCATTTGCTCAAGGCCACTCCATGAACACACAGCACTGCCTGGCTGGGAAGTCAGTGCGTTCATAGCTAGCTCCAATGGCTAAGATGAGACAGAGGCTTTCACCCATTCCGGCCTCCCAGGAGGCTGCTGAAAGCCTTCTTCACATCTGTCTGTAAACCTGGAATGCCCATGACACTCAGCGCTCATAATCTGTTACTTTTTTTTTAAGTTTCTAAAGCGTTAAGTTTTTTTTTTTTAATTTCCACAATGTGTAAGACTTATGCTTAAATTTCTAAGACTCAACATTTCTCATATTAACCTGGTTCCTTAACTGAAAGAGACAGAAGTGCCCAAAACAAAATCTTGCTGCTTCTCCATGAGCGCTCGCTTCTGCAAAGGGGCCTGCTACAGCCTTAGCCGCCTGCTGTGCTCATTCACTCCTGCTCCCCAGCGGAGCTGTGGCTGCATCATCACCCCTAACCCAACCAGCCAGCCGGCAGAAGGAAAGGACCACCTGCCACGAGATGCACCTGTGGGGCAGCCTGGCTGGAACAGCCCCTGGGCAAGTGGGAGCAGAGGGGGCTGACATCCCTTTCTCACCCTATCATGCGCCACCTGTGGGGTGTGGTAGCTCAGCTGTCTGGTCCTTTCTCATGTGGTTTTTGTATAAAAAGGACCAAAGTCATATGTTTAGCTTTGAGGTCTCTTAAAGTTGTCTCCACATTCTTTAGTTCGTCACAACGACCAATGAAGTACTACAGTGTCAATTTTACTAAATGGAAAGCCAAGGCTCAAGCTGTTTAAGAAACTAACCTAAGATGAAACATCCAGAAACTAGCAAAGCCAGAACCCACCAAGGATCCCAAGTACAAATCCTCAGCTCCTTGAAGTAACAGAAGCTGCTCTGGAAACAGCAACTTTTGCTGTTTTGTAACCCACGTGACTGCGCCTGTCTTCCCCTACAGCTCTCCTCTCGTGATGACTTTGTCACATCATCACATACACATGCAGCATTTTAAAGCATGATTCTGTCTATAGGAGGAAGCACACATTTGAGGCAGGTGTAACGTTGGGAAGGAAGCTATTCGTCACAGCAGTTTTAACCAGGTTAAGTGATAGCACATGCATCCACATGGCAGTGTGGGTAACTATTGGTAGGATTATGAAGTAACACCTGTCATCTTACTCACTTAAACCCCGCTGGTGGCTCTTAGCACTTCCTAGTTGGGATTGTGGCTATCCTCTCACCTCTTTCCTGCCATGTTCTTCCCTCCTGAGGAACAGCTTTAGCCCTTTGCCCCACCTTCCCCCACACTCAAACCCATTTATAATGAATTAAATTCTTTTGCAAAGTATCTGTATTGTGTAAAGGACATACCGATGAAAACTGACTATCCAAAGCAATCTAGACAAACAAATGACAAGTTCACACTGATTCACCAAGTGAAGTGGGCACTAATGAGGCCGCAAGGCAGGAGGCCCATGGAGCTGCAGCTGCCTGAAGAGACGGGCAAGGCTGTCTCCGGCGTGGAGTCCTCAGAGCCGCGGAAGGCATAGCATGTCCATTACTGGGATGTGGGGGTGTCCCAACGCCCACAGCCGGCCCTCTACTCTCTGCCTGGACACATTCACCAGCCACAAAGCCCAGGGCCAGGCCCCTAGCCAAAGAAGTTACATGACAGGGGCGGCAGAAAAGTCTAGAAATGGTTAAACTGACCCAGGAATGTTGGACTGCATGTCAACACTTACACTGTAAAGGGAGACGAAACATTCTCACCCCGTTCTTGCGGCTGATTTCAGACTTACGGTGCTTTCCCCTGAGTTTCTAAGCTGGGGGAAAGGCAGGACCCAAGTACCCACGCACAGGTGGCCAGGGCTAGGGAGCAAGCCTCACCAAGTCCCTCTTCGGCGGGCGGGGAGAAGGAGGCAGAAGGCAGACCCGGGATGGGGTCAGAGCACGGCCCGGCCCCGCCTCGCCGGCCACCTAGGGTGTCCGCTACCCTTGGCTTTCACAACCCCTGAGACCCGGGGCGGGGAGAGGGGCAGCCCTGCCGCCGGCTGGCACTCACCACGTCCATGATCTGCAGAAGGCTCAGGGAGAAGTAGACAGTGAGCGGCTGCGAGTCGTTGGCCACGGGCCTCTCCAAGGGGTTGTAGTTCTTGACCAGCTCCTTGTAGAGCTTCCTCTGGAACTCGCCTTGCAGGGACACTTAAGGAGAGGAGACGCGGGCAGGCTGCTCAGGGAAGGCCAGCGGGAGGATGCCCAAGCCCCTGCCCGCGACCCCCGCCGCCCACCCAGCACCGCCCAGACGAGCAGCCCAGCAGCGCCCCGCGGCCCCTCGCGGGCGGGGAGACCCCAACCTGGCCCAGGCGCGGGACGCACAGAGCCGCCCGGGGTGCGCCGGGGATCCCACGGAGGAGCGGAGGGCGGGGAGCCGCGGCCGCTTTACCGTGCAGGAGCGACGCGGCCAGCGCCAGCCAGACGCCTCCCGCCGAGCCGCGCATGTTGAGTCCCGGAGCTGCCGCGGGCGGCGCACCCCGCGTCTCGGCTGTCTGCCGGGCCTGCGCCTGCGGCCGCGGAACCGCCTCGCGGGCTCGGCTCGCGCGCCTTTAAAGAGCCGAGCGCGTCCCCGCCCCGCCCGCCCCCGCGCGCCTCTCCACGTGACGAGCCCCGTCCCCACGCCCCTCCCGCGAGGGCCGGTCGTCTCCGCGGCCGCCCGACGAACCGCTGCCCGCGGGGTCGAGCGGGAGGTACGACCCGGCGCCGGGAGCTGTCCCTCCGCACCGCGCCTCCAGCCATGCCAGGGGCTGTCCAAGGCCCGCTCTGCCTTTCCCTTCGGTCCTTTGTCCCCTCTCCGCCCCCTCCCACTCTGAGCGAGAAGCTGCGCCGGGCAGGAGGCAGACAGTCCCGGCAATTCTGGGGTCCAGTCCTCCAGGACTCCGTCCCCCACGCCAGCAAACGGATGGCAGCGATCCGGAACTGGGCGTCACTAGCTAGAGTCGGACTGGCTTCTGGAAGTGCTGGCGGCAGTCTATGGGGGAGGAGAGATGCTGGTAAAGTGTGTTAGGGGATTCTCAGTAGGTACCCTAATGCATGTCTCATTCTCTTTTAAAAGACATTCAAAAGATTCAAAAGTTAACTCCCAGCTCCTTGCTGGAAAGGAAAGCCAAAACTTGGTGTTCTTATCCAGGCCTTTTCGAGCGCAGTGGAGTTGATGGGAAGCGCAAGCTTGGAGAGGACAACAGCCAGGGTGGTGCAGGGAGTGCAGTGTGGAGAGAGTTCTTGGTGTTGAAGAGGAGGCGTGATTCTGGAAAAGGGAAGGAAAGGAAGGAGTAGCTTCAAAAGTAACTGAAAGCTCTGTCCCATTTGCTCCCAGAAGTGGGCCGCAGAAAGCCCAGGACAGTTGGGCTCTGGCTCCTTGCGTCCCTGTAGGGGGCGCTGTCGCCCGCCTTCCTGCAGACCCCAAAGCATCTGAGCTACACCAGTTCAACTCCTGTGGGCCTTGCATTGCACATTTCTGAACTGCCTAAAACACAGGATTCTTGAATGACATCGAGAACGAGGGATAGGCTCACTAAAAGGCGACTGAGCTTGAACGTACACCAGTAACAGGAATGGGGAACTGAGCCTAAATTATTTAATTTGGAAGAATGATGAAATGCAGAGCCTTTGCAATGAAGTGTCTGGAAGCAAATCCATTCCTGTTAACGGACACTTGTATAAAGAAATAATAAGTATAGGATTTGATAACTGTATTAAGAAGGAGGAGGATTAACTCTTTCTTGGGAAAGGTTCATACAAGAGGTGACAACTGACCTGGGTTCACCTCAAAGGAGAGCAGATGTTCTGCCAGGGAAGGGGGCCGCCTGGAGAGCGGACCAGCGTGTGCTTAGCTGCATCTGGCTCTTGAGTCCTCCACTCTCTCTAGCAGTCTGGACACCACAAAGCAGGCACTTGGTGAAGGAATG
Organism: Avahi laniger; assembly: GCA_963575035.1. Taxonomy (NCBI): domain Eukaryota; kingdom Metazoa; phylum Chordata; class Mammalia; order Primates; family Indriidae; genus Avahi; species Avahi laniger. The sequence goes on along the minus strand of CAUYSK010070219.1, from coordinate 39,793 downwards.
AGCTACAGGGGATTGACCGCTAGCAAAGGGGAAATGAGAGAGGGGAAATAAAACCAAATAACAGAATAAAGGAACCACATGAGGCATCGACTGAAAGATTCTCCCTGGCACGCTGCCTCCACTGGTCGTGTGAATGTTGGCGTTCACTGTCCTGCGCACTTGCCGAGAGCACCTAAGCACCTGTCTTCCGTTCTGAAGGGCCATGAGCCCATGGGGCCAAGGGGGAATTTTTTTTTTCTGGAGTATAGTCTGTGGGATCACGTTCCTGAAACCAGAACTGCTTTCTTACCTCCATTACACCCCAGAATATCAGAAAACTAGAAATAAACCACTTTCAGGTAGGACCAGTAGTCAATGAATATTTATTTATCCCCTGTTATCAGCTAGCTAAGCACTTGGAGGACCTACAAGCATAATCCACTCTCTGAGTTTATAATTTGGAAGTGCCGTGCATGTGAAAAATAAATTCCAGTCTCCACTGTGCCATTAAGTAGGTCTGTGAGTTTGGCTGTGCTCACTCCTATCTGTGGGACTCAGGGTTTTCGTTTGTAAAATGAAGAAAAGAGTAGGAAATTTCCCAGAATAGAGCTGACTGAGCCATACTGGTCCCATCCTCACTCCCATTTCCAACATAAGGAAATGGTAAGTGAAATATGACAGAAAATTAACACACACTTGAGCAAACCAAAAATATGGAATCTAAGGATAAGAGTCTGAAATTTTAACACACTCCAGGGAGGCAAGCTGACTTTGGGCTGTGGGCCTATGAAAGGTGGGAAACTGGAACAAAGAGAGCCACATAAATCCAGAGACTGGAAAAATCTCCCCTTATATGGAAAAGAACAGAAAACCCCAGCCATTACCCAGGAAAGAGAGAGAAAGCATGTTTTCTGCTTGGACTCTGGATAGGGAAAAACAGGTAATTATACATTTAAAAATCCAAAAGTGTGTTAGGCTTAGTTGTGGAGTCCAAATGTATACTACCCACATGGTTTAGAATTCTCAAATTCCTCTGGAGGAAGACTTTTTAACTTTACACACATGAGACTCAAAAAAAGAAAAATCACAAGAGTCATGAACATTAAGTTCAAAATAAAAAATAGAAAACGTTGAAGGAAACAAACTATACATCACATGAGGCAATAGTGAATAGTAAGGGAAGATCTGAGGGCAGAATAAATAGGAAAATGTGTGCCCCACATTTTGGGATAATAGATAATCTGAAAAAATATATAAAATTAGTATGTTTAAAATGCTAAAGTTATTGAGCATGGTGGATGAGGTCAGCCACAGTGATAACCCTCAATTCTCATTGGCTTAACACTGCCAAAGGTTATTGCTGTCTCACACCATAATCAAAAAGGTCAAGTGCTCTCCTGGGTGGCTACCCTCCTCACCAGATCGTTCAGGGGTACAAGATCCTTTCATCAAATGGAGAGTGAATATGATATGAGGCAAAACCAATATTCAAAGAATTCTGAAAAATTTTCAATAGTGATGAAAGACATCAAACCAGGTTCACTTTATCATGGATTTGGTTAACTGCTGAATTTAATTTCTCAGTAGATTTTAGAGGAATTTATGTATTTATATATTATATATGAAGATATTTATTATAAGAATATATACATAATTTATTATAAGGAATGACTCACACGATTATGGCGGCTGAAAAGTCCCAAGACCTGCAGGGTGAGTCAGCAAGCTGGGGACCCAGGAGAGCCGGTGGTGTAGTTCCAGTTCGAGCCTAAAGGCCTGCGAATGAGAAAGGCTGATGGTGTAGCTTCAGTCTGAAGGCCAGCAGGTTGGAGACCCAGGAAAGGCCAATATTCAGTTTATCTGAAGGCAGGAAAAAGCTGATGTTCCAGCTTGAAGTCCATCAGACGGAGGGAATTCTCTCTTTTTCACGGAGGATCAGCCCTTTCCTTCTATTCAGGCCATCACCCAAAATACAGAAATAGAGTAATGTTAACCAAATATCTGGCCCACCTGTGGTCCAGTCAACACATAAAATTACCCATAACAATATCCAATGGAAGTATGTACACATGTTCCCCAAAAATCATGTTCAAAAATGTTCATTGCAGCAGTATCCATAATAGCTCCACACTGAAAGCAACCGAGTGCCCATCCATAGTAGATGCTGTGGTGTCTACTACAATAAGATACTATGTGACAGTTAGGAAGAACAAACTAAAGTTACATCTAACACGATGGATGGCTCACACAAACATAATATTGAGGGAGAAAAGCCAGGCTCAAAGGAACATGTACTGTAAGATTTGATACAGTAAGTACAAAAACATTCATACCTAATCTCCAGTGTTAGAAGTAACCGTTAGGGAGTGGTAACAATAACTGGAAAAAAATCTTCCTGCTTGCAGCTCATATAGCTTCATTGCTGCTAATATCAGATCCTATGAAGAATGCTCATATGTATGTTTTAGCCGCTGTAGTCTGTGGTTCCAACAACAGGCTGGTTTTCCAAGCCTTTCAGTGCTATTCAAATCTGTCCTGGACCTGTCGCACAGTGGTCAGTCAGGAACATGAGCACAGGTCTATTGGTCGTCTCAGTCCTCCAAGTCTTTAGTATGCCGATTGTGATCAGATCCATGAATGTACAGGTCAGAGGTGAGTCCAGGAGTTGGTAAACAGTTTTATGGGGCCACTTTCCTGAGCTCACTCTCCGTTGTCTCTCCAGTACTGTCTGCTTCCCTGAAGTTCACTTTTTCAGTGCTCTGCTCAGAAACTGCCTGGTTTCATGATTGTACCTGATACCAGGCCCACGCCATGCAGAGCAGAAAGAAAAATAAAAACACCTGTGATGGATTCTTCCTTCTTGGAGCTGTAGCTGCACTGAAAGCGAGAGGAAGGTTTGCTCTCTCAGACACTCAGCTCCTACAGTTTTCCACTGATGGACACTGCTCCTGCTCTTGCTGCTACCCCTGTAACACAATTGCCTAGGGCGAGGGTGCAGGAATTGAGAAAATGGAGAGGGAAAAAAATGGAGCTTTCCCCTCACTTTCTCTGCATTCCTCTTTTCTGGTCTTGGAGCATGAGCTGGAGGGTTTCTGCACCAGAGTGCTCGATTCTGGTTTTCAATTGCATCCAATTCAGGTTGGGAAATATGTAAGGAAAAAAAAGTTAAACTCACCAGCAGTTTACCCGTACTCTGAACCCTGATGGTTTCCTCTGATCTGCCTATTGATATTTACTTTGCAGAATTCCCGAATTGCTGCCCGTGCATTCTGTTTGGATTTGTGTGGATATTGTGTTCCCTGGGACAGGAAGGTTGGCGTGTGTTTACTCCACCTTCCCTGGAACTGGATCTTGAAAGTTACTTTTACACCTACTATTTATTTAAAGTTACTAATATAATTCATATAGGCAATAATTTAGTTAATTTTATCAACATATTGTTTCTTAATTCGCTCTCCTTCCCTCTATTTTTCTTATAAACATACACCTTTGCTATAGTAACCCTATGTGTCTTTGTATAGTAATCCTGTCTATAGTAATCTATAAATGTCTCCATTTTCTTTTCAAATTGTGAATGTTTTTATTGTCAAAGTAATATGAATACAGAAAACAGTTTAGATCAAATGTACCATTTAAAGAGTTATAATAAGATGAATGTCCTTTTAACCCCATCCATAAATCAGAGAGAACTTGGCAGCAACCCCCAGAAGCTCAGGCCACCCCAGAAGGCAAGCACCACCCTCCCCTAATAAGACTAACAACTGCTGTAGCTGTTAGGGAAATCCTCTTGTTACTTTTCATTATTGTTTTATTATCTATTTGAGGAGTCCTAAACACTAAAGTTTAGGTTAGCCCAATTTTTAAAAATATGTGTTATCCCTCTGCATCTTTTTATTTATTTTTTATTTCAGCATATTATGGGGGTACAAATGTTTAAGTTACGTATATTGCCCTTGTCCCTCCCCCAGTCAGAGCTTCAAGCGTGTCCATCCCCCAGATGATGGGCATCGCACTCATTATGCATGTATATTACCCATCTCCTCCACCCCCCTTCCAAAAAGACACCTGCACTGGAATGTTTATAGCGGCACAACACACAATTGCAAAGATGTGGAAATAACCCAAGTGCCCATCAATACATGAGTGGATTAATAAAATGTGGCATATGTATACCATGGAGTACTATTCAGCTATCAGAAACGATGATGATATAGCAACTCTTGTATTATCCTGGATAGAGCTGGAGCCCATTCTACTAAGTGAAATATCCCAAGAATGGAAAAATAAGCACCACGGGTACTCACCATCAAATTGATTTTAACTGATCAACACCCTCTGTATCTTTTTAAACTTAAAAAATTTTTTCTTGAACAAACCAATCTTGTAAAGTCAAGATTCTGATGATTGCATTCCCAGGGTAGAGTTTGACATTTTCACTTGTCCTCTATTTTCCTGCAAATCAGTCGTTGTTGAATCTATAAACTTGATCTGATTCAGATTTCACTTTGGGAGGAAGATTACTCCATTGGTGCTGTTGTATTCATCGTCAAGAGGCACATAATATCTACTTGTCTTTCTTTTGTTGTGATTGACAGCCATAGATTCTTAGCTGGCAATGCTTAGACCTTTCATTTGTAGGTGTCACAAAATGGCATGGCATTGCTCCCATTCTGTCATTCCTTCCTCCTTTAAATTTATCCCCCATCTGCCATTTAGCTCCTAAGTGGTAGTTTACGTATGAAAGGCAGTACTCATGTTCACTTTATTTATGAGATTTCAAAACAAAGAACTGGTCCCTTAGTATCCTATAATGTTAACTAAACAGGCCTGTGTGTGTGTGTGTACGTGTGCTTGTGTGTGCATGTGTGTCCATGCAGAACTCCAACTTCAGATAGCATCATTCAACAAGGGTCCCAGCTATGGAGCTGTGAAATCCATCCCCCTGCCTGTGCTGAGTTCTGTCTTAGACAACCTGCTTCTTGCTCCTGGGAGACCCTTCCTGGGAAATGCTGAACTCCCCTGACAACTAGCTCAGGCTCCAGGGCTCCCAATGCCCTTGCTGAACCTTCCTTCATGGCAGTCCTAGGACTCTTCCACCCAACCTTTTTCCCTCCTTCCTTCACTTAGGAGGAGACATATGCCGCAGTCTGATAGCTCTCCCAGATTTCTCTGGGTCACTTCCTGTGTTCTCCTACATGGTCATTCCCTCCAATAAAACCCTTGCACATTTAATTCTATCTTGGTGGGCCTGGACTAACACCGTAGATCATTATAAACTCACAGATTCACACCTATTGGGTGTGTTTTGATTACAGTCACTATCCTTTCTGGGGCTCAGATTGCCCCATCTTTTGGTGAGTGCTCTGTTCTTCAGGTTGACTCCCAAGTCGCTTTAGCACAACCCTACTGGTCTTAGTTGACACCCTGGCTGTCACAAGGTGAGATTCTGAGCTCTTCTGCTCATCTTGTACATTTCCTGCCCCAGACCAACAAACAGCCATTTCAACCTTTTCTCTAAGAAACTCTGCTACCTTTTCATTCTAAGTGTTATTTTTAGGCCTCTTCAGTGGACAGATTTGGGTTATGTATATATCTGTCTATGACAAAATACTTCATGAGTTCGAATTCAGAATTGCAGAGTGCTTACATAAGCTTTTCTATTTTACACTTGCAGCTCCTAAATATCCTGGTTCTAAAGGCCCTGGGGATTATCAAATTTGAATAGCATATATTGCTCATTTGCTTTCTCTCACATTACAAGCAAAACAGAATAGCAACAGCAACATTGTCACCAAAGTGATTACTGAAAAACATTTAAAAATTGTTTTTGCATGTGCTTTTTCCATTTTCTCTTCCCCTTTCTGAAAAATTCTATCATAAGTCTGTCGTCAAAGCATATACTTATTACATGCCATACTCTGCCTCATGTCTCATATTTAGTATTAGTTCTATATGGAAATATATATCTAATGCTCACCACCAGTCTTTATGGCAGTGTCTCTCCAGTAATATTATCTAAAGCTCATTCTCAATACATTCCTGAGAAAGAGCTCATGGAAAATAGTCCCTAAACTTTTGCATACTGATGACAGTTTGTTCCCTTTACACTTGAAAGTCAGTGTGCCTGGATACAAAATCCTTGGCTCATTTTTAAAATTTTTGAGTATCTTTAAATACATTATTTCTTTTCTTCTGGCACAAAGTGCTGCTCTTGAAAAGTCTGATGATGATCTAATTTTCTTTTTGTTTTATGTCACTTTTTTCTATGTTCTTTTTTCCTGAATACCCAAAGGACGTTACTCTTTTTCTTTAAACTATAAACTTTATAGGTTTTGGTGTCGGTTGTTCTGGGTCGACTTTCCCAGGTAATCAGTAGATTCTTTCATTCTATTGTTTCAACTCCCTTATTTTAAAAGATTTTTTTTTTCAAAAAAATTGCCATCCTTAGTATTTGTTTTATTTTATTCCCTTGTTTTGGATTTCTTCTTTGATCCAAAGAAGTATGTTGGGAGTGGTAAGTCTTTTATATAATCACTTTCACTCAAATCCCTTATATATCTTCTTTTTAATTTTTTTTTAATTATCATCTTCTTCTTCCACTTTTTAAAACATATTATCTATCATAATTACTTGGATTTGTGTGTGTTTATTTATAAAAATTTTCCCCTGAGTTCTATTGTTTAATTTACCTTGTTCTCTTGTCTTTCGTATCCATTTTCTTAATAAATTATTTAAAATAGTAAGATAGAGATTTCATCTGTTGGTATGCTTTTAATCCTTTCATCCAGATGTCTTTCTGGCAAGCATCTAACTTCTTTTTCCTATAAAATCTTTGTATGTCTTTCACCCTTTCCTGCTACTGATTTTACATGAAATTAGTTCTTCTAAACTTCCAGAAGGGAGGCATGATTTCCAAGGTTTTCTCACAGCACAGCTCTCGAGTACTGTGGTAGCTTTGTAACGTGCCTACTTGACAAGGCCAAACTGTTTCTCAGAACCCTGTGTGTTTTCTATTTTTTTTTTTTTTTTTTTTTGAGACAGAGTCTCGCTTTGTTGCCTGGGCTAGAGTGAATGCCGTGGCGTCAGCCTAGCTCACAACAACCTCAAACTCCTGGGCTCAAGCAATCCTTCTGCCTCAGCCTCCCGAGTAGCTGGGACTACAGGCATGCGCCACCATGCCCGACTAATTTTTTCTATATATATATTTTTAGTTGTCCAGATCATTTCTTTTCTATTTTTTAGTAGAGACGGGGTCTCGCTCTTGCTCAGGCTGGTCTCGAACTCCTGACCTTGAGCGATCCATCCACCTCAGCGTCCCAGAGTGCTAGGATTACAGGCGTGAGCCACCGTGCCCAGCCTATGTTTTCAGTTAGACTACAGAGATTTTTGTGGGGGATTTGGAAGCAAGAAGTAAAATAACTGCTCACAGTGCTGCAGCTGATCTGCTGACTCGACTCCCTGGCGTGAAGCAGTGGCTGGGCTTCGCTTTCGCTCAATCGTCCTTCAGCTTTTACAGCGCCTGTGCCAAGTGCATGCTTAGCTCCATGACACGGAGCCACGGCCTCTGCAGGATACCCATAGCACTGCTGTCAGTGGTGACGGGGTCTGACACAGGTTTCGGTCCATCCTCATGAGGTTCTGGCATGCACTTGTTTGTTGACTTGTTCTTACTCCTCTCCATCGTACATCCATCCATCTTCCTTCCTGGCTGCCTGCCTCACTGTGCACTTCAGACCACAGCATCAGACACAGATACAACACCTTCCAGAGGCTGGTTAATCAGCTCCCAGGATTTGACTTTACACAATTACACACACACCACACACACACACACACACACACACACACATATACACTGACGCACTGCTTCTCTGATTGAATTCTGACTGCTGACACAAGTAACCTCTTCTGCTGTTTTTGAGCAATGTTAGAAAATACAGCATCTTGTTTTCCAGAAGAACCTGATTCCATTCCCCTTACTCACTTGTACCTGAACGTTCTTTTCCCCTTGTCTCTGTTCTTGCTGGTGTCCTCTCAGTGGAGGGCTTTGTCCTGGAAGGGAGGTTTGCTTATAATTATTGAGAGTCTGCAGGACCTAGTCTGCTGTGGCCCCTTCAGACCTTACTGACGTCCTCTTGCCCTCACATGCTTTAAGAATGAGCAAGTCCTTCCCTATTCCAGCTGCTTTCAAAGGTTGGTCTGCTGGGGATTTCTGGAAAGTAACCACTGGCAGGGCTTGCCATGTAAGTTTGTGGGGCCCAGTGCAAAATAAAAATGTAGGAACTTTGTTCAAAAAAAGAAACAAACAAGCAGCATTTTCCCTCTCATAAGTGGTCTCTCTCCCAACCTGTCATGGAGGCTTTTATTTGCTGTTTAATGTTGTACTCGCTTGATCAAGCATAGGATACTTGTGGGGTAAGTGCAGACCATTATAGGCACCAGAGTGTCAATCCGTGAATCACCTCTTGGGGTGCACACACCCAACCCCAGGCCTCCTAGTGCCATGTCCCCACTGGAGGGAGGGTGGCTGAGGTAGTCGGGCAAAGGCAGGAAGGAAAGGGCTGCAAACTCACGCCCGGGAGGCAGGAAGGTGGTGAGACACAGGGCCGCACGTGGCTGAGTCTTCAAACCTCTGGTGCATGTTCCATTGTCCTATTGGACACATTCAGAGATAGAATCATTAAGAATTTCTAGATGGCAACTGCAGATCATTAACCTGCAAGTGAGCTTGATGAACCCTGGCTGCATGCCCTTAAAGTCAGCCCTGCCTTAGAGTTATATGAGACCTTCATATAACTCTAAAGCAGACTATAACTCTAAATCCATTGTTTCCCTTTGCTAAAGCTGTGTATGTCTTTTGGAGGTCAGCGGTTTATCGCCATCCTCTTGTGTTCTGAGCCCTTAGGGACACCATGGTATCTGGCTTTATTATATAGAATATCTATGGAATTTGTGTTTTGTTATCTCCATTTCTGTGTGTTCGGGGGGAGGGGGATCTGGAGAGATTCAAAAATATTTCTACTACTTGCACCATCTTCCCAGAATCCTTGAGAAAAATATTTTACTGTATATAAAATTCTATTTTGACAGTTGTTTACTTTCAGCCCTTTTGAAGATATCATTATACAGTGTTCTGGCAATTGTTTCTGCAAACTCTACAACCATTCTCTATGATTCCGAGGCAGCTACTTTATCTTTTTTTTTCAGAAGATTTTAAGATTTTTTTAAATCATCTTCACTTTTACTAGGACGTAATTTGGTGCGTGTTTTTATTTATCTTGCTTGATACTTGAAAGCTCCTTTACCTTACAAAGTATTATCAAATACTCTCTTCTAAAATTGCTTCTTTGCCATTTCCCTGTTCCTTTATTCTTAAATTTGAGCCAAATTTATGTTAGAGACTGTCATTGTCTTCTCTCTTTCTAAACACTGTCCTTTCGTTAACTTTTTTCCATCATGTGGTCCCTGTGAAATTATCACACCCTTTTCATTCCCAAAAGTACCCCTGTTCTGATGGGAAATTCTATGATCCTCAGTTTTAACTTCAAATTTATCCGTTGTCTAGAAATGTATTCACTCTGTTCATTGAAGTTTTATAGATGTCATTCTGTGCGTTTTCATTTTTATTCTTTTTGTTTGTGTCCATGTAATCTTATTTCATTTCTGCCTGTTTTGTTTCATTTCTTATTCCTTTGAAGATAGTATTCCTTTCTTTATCTGAGGATCGTAGGCCTGCTTATAATTAAGATGTTTAACCTTGTATATTATGAATACACATACATATGGAAAATTTCATGATACATAATTGTACACCTAGACAGGTTATCATATGATAAATACCATGTAACCACCATGCAGTTCAAGGGGGATGTCAGGACGAAAATGTTACTACCAAGTCAGAATGAAAATCCAGGTTGCTTGTGCTGCCTCCTTTGGGATGGAAGGGATTGCTTTGTTTCTGCAGGAGTGAGGTGGGATTTAGTCTCTCACTAGGACTTTGCTGGCTTCGGCCTGGCTGGGAGCAGGAAGGGTGGCACAGTGGCCTGGAAGGAGGCGGGTGGGTGAGGAAGCAGGCTTTTGTTGAGATCTTTTTTTGTCTGCACCTATTGCCACCCCTTAATGTCTGGAATATGGGAGGCAAAAAGAAAACTGCAGAGTGTTCCTTTGTCCTAAGGTCCCTAGCTATTCTGCCTTTTCCTCTCCCCATGTCAGAATCTTATGTTTGTTTTCTATATAATGTTCAGGGTTTCGCTATACTTAGCTGGAGGAACAGGGAGAAGTGCATCATTCCATTTGGGTCTGGAACCAGTTGTCCCTTCTGCCTATTTTTATGATGCTATAATATTATTATTATTTTCCTCATGGAAAACATGTTCCATTTATTGATATTTTGTGAGAGGAGGCTTGGCTTTCTTAGCTTTAGAATTCCTTCTGTGTTTGGGGATTTTGTTTTGCTTCTCTCTCTCTCTCTCTCTCTCAATTCCTTATTCCCTATACCTGACAATTTTGCAATGGCTAATACCTACCTCCATGAAGCCCTCAGTCCAAATAGAATTTTACCTTATTGAGTCTGGTTTGCGCTTCTGTGTAAAACTGGGAACACTGTATATGCCATCCCAGGCCAGCAGAGGCCAGGCCTAGGCCAGGGTTCAGGTTCCCTGTCCAGGTCCACCCCTCCCAGCTGCCCCAAGAGGCAGGTGGCAGCAGCTTCTCCACCCCCATCCCCACCCCCACCCCTCACCCCTGCATAAGCAGAAGGGTGCGGAGCAGGTGGGCATTTCAAGTATTGAGATGGTTCACTTCCCCTTTTTCCTGGGAGCCAGAGGCTTCTATCAGTTCCCCACCTTCTGCTTTTCCAGATTTCTCAGTCACAGATACGGATTTCCTGTTTTGCAGCCTGGCAGCACGTTTTTAAGTTTTATTCCCATATATATTTTTTATCCACATGATTGGAGAAGAGCAAGACTTCAAAACGTGTTCTCTCAATGCTGCCTTGAAGTTAAGATTCCTTATTTATCCTATCAAATTAGGAAAGATTAAAAATGATGATGAAGTCCAAAGTCTGAGGGGTTTAAGAAAATATGTACTCCCATACACAGTTGTTGGACATACAAATGGATACAACTATTTAGGAGATAAATTTGGGAATACCAAAGTTTTATTTTTAATCCTATTTAATACAATGATTTTATGATTTAACCTACAGAATACAGTAAGTACTGAATATATTTTAAGTTTGTATTAAAATATGTATTACGGTATCATTTATATTAACAAAAAGAACAAACTTCCTAAAAGCCCATCATTAAGAGACAGAATAAAGGATAGCATACCCACCAACTAAAATGCTTCACAGCCTTAAAAAGAATGGAATAGATACATGTGAACAAATAAGGAAATATATACAAGAAGCTGCAGAGTAAAAAAGTTACTAGGAGATAGAAGATTCCATTTGGGTAAAACAGTTCTGGAGCCCATCAAGTACCTGTTGGCAGTCGTTAATTGCAGTGATTACAAATGAGGTGAGAAGTACTTTTACCTTTGTACCCTTTCACACCGTTTGCAGTTTTATTAATATACCCTTAATTGTGCTTGTATTTACACAACTAGCCCTTATTACTGGTGGGAATGTAAACTGGTACAGGCACTATGGAAAATAGTTTGGCAATGTCTTATAAAAGTAAACATGTGATTACCATATGATCTAGCAATTAATTGCACTACTGGCATTTATCTCAGTTACACGAAAACTCATATTTGCACAAAAACCTGTACATATATGTTCATAGTAACTTTATTTTCAATGGCCCCAAGATGGAAACAACCCAGATGTCCTTCCATGAGTAAATGGTTAAACTGTGGTACATCCATACCATGGATGACCACTTAGCAATAAAAGGAACGACCTACTGATCATCAGACAACTTGGACGGATCTCAAGGGGATTATACTGAGTTTAAGGGAAAAAAAAATCTTAAAAGACTATATATTGTACAATGCCATTTATATCTTGTCTTTTAGATGACAAAATTATAAAAATGGAGAAAAGATTAGCAGATGCTAAAGGTTAGGGATGGGGGGATGGGAGGAAGGCAGGTAGGGGTGGCTATAAAAGGGCCACACGAGGGAGAGAGCCTTGCGGTAATGGAATATTCTAATACATAACTTATACATGTCACGAGATTGCCTAAAACTTCCCCCCCACACACACACACACGCAGATGAGTACGTGCATGTAAAGAGGAGAAATCTGAATCAGGTAGATGGACCGTATCAATGTCTGTTTCCTGGTTGTGATGTTGTAATATATTTTGTAAGATGTTATCATTGGGAGAAACTGGGCAAAAGATACATAGAATATTTATATATTATTTCTTACAGTTACACATGAATCTACAATTATCTCAAAATTTAAAAGTTTAACAAAAAACCCAACTCCTTTAATAAAGTGATTTTCTTCTCCATACATATCTCATGAATTTTTTTTTTTTTTTTTTTTTTTTTTTTTTTAGACAGGGTCTCTCTCTGTCACCCAGGCTGAAGTGCAGTGGCATTATCATAGTTCACTGCAACCTCAAACTCCTGGGCTCCAGTGATCCTCTTGCCTCAGCCTCCTTAGTAACTGGGACTACAGGCATGTGCCACCACACCCCGCTAATTTTTTCTGGCATTTTTTTTAGAGACAGCCTCTCACTATGTTGCCCAGACTGGTCTCAAAAACTCCTGACCTCAAGCAGTCCTCCTGTCTGTGCCTCCCAAAGCGCTGGGATTACAAGCGTGGGCCACTATGCCCGGCCTCGTGAATTGTTTTGTTAGGTTATCCTAAATATTTTACAGATTTTGTTTCTATTATAAACTGAATCTTACCATCTATTACAATTATTAATTATTACTGGTTTAGAGGAATGTGATTCATTTTTCCAAGCTGGTCTCTTTTCCAGAAAGTTTGCTAGATCCTCTTAGTTTTAAAGATTGTTGAGTCTTTTTGTCTATGGGTTTTCAATGAAACTTTTTAAAGTGCTTATAAGAATGTATTGAGGAAACCATGTGATTTTCTTCTTTATCTGCTTTCATGTAAAAAGTTACACTGGTAGATTTTCTGATAATGAAATAATCTGATGTTGAATCTTTTCTGATGGCAGTCTTTCCTGGGATAAATTTTACACAGTCATTTTGTTTCATTAACTTAAAAATACACTATTGGGTTTAATTAGCTTATTCCATTATTCCATTTCTGATTTCTGAATATATGTTCACCCATGAACTCAGTCTGTCATTTTCTTTGCTGGTAATTTCCTTGCTCTGTTTTGGTATCAACGTTATTAACTGACTTCATACAATGAGTTCAGAAGCTCATCTTCAAGTTCTATTTTCTGTAACAGATTGTTTAAAATGTGGGTTAAATATTCCTTGATAGTTTGGTAGAATTCACCCATATGATATTGTCTGGGTCTGCAGCTTCTGGGGCACGGAGAAAATTTGATCACCATTTAAATATTTGTATTTGCTATTGGTATTTACAACTTTTTTCTTTCTTTTGGGACCAAATTTGGTATTTTAAGTTTTTTTCATAAAATTTTTCATTTCATCTAGGTTCTTTTCATTGATATAGAATAGTTGTACATATTTTGGGGGTACGTGTGCTATTAATATTTTGATTACCTGTATAGAATGTATAATGATGAAATCAGGGTAATTGGGATATCCATCATCTCAAACATTTATCTTTTCTTTGTATTGGAATATTACAAATCTTTTCCTTTAGCTGTTTTGAAACATACAATAAATTATTGTTAACTATAATTTCCCTACTATACAATTAAACACTAGAACGTATTTCTTCTATCTACCTATATTTTTGTACTCCTTAAGGCTTTTATATTTAGTCATCTATAGCTATTCAGAGTTTCTTGTCAAAAATTTTTAAATTGCTTTATAAATGTATATCAAATAAATACTTTACTCTCTAACAAAAAAGAGTAAATATCCGAATATTTCCTAATCATTAATAACTTCCCATTTTTCCCAGATATGTTTCCCATGGAATCCTTAAGCTAGTTTTGTTGTGCTTTTGTGGCTGAATGACCAATTGTCATCCTGGAGTCTTCTCTTATCATCATCCATCTCTTTTGCATGTTTCCTGAGTTCTTTCTTTGGTTCAATTCTTACCTCCTTCTTTTATTACTGTCATATTTTAGTACAGCAAACACTTCTGAGACAGAGTGTGCAGGAATGCACAACCACGTGTTTTGAGACTTACTATCTGAAAGTATCTTCCCTGTCTCCCCATATGAGATTGGTAAACAGAAGTTTGGATTGGAAATAACTTTCTTTAGTAGAGAGGTGGAGGCATTGTTCATTGTCTGAGGTCATTTTAACAAGTCACCTTTAGTATTCATCATCTTTTCATCCATATTTTTGACTCTTCCCCAATCTTCTGACATATCACAGTGGTTGGTTTCATGTAATTCACTTCCCTACATTGCGTCAGGTGTTCAGTGGAACCTTTCAACCTGGAGTCTCATGCCCTAAAATTATGACAAACTTTCTAGTATTATTTCATTGTTATTTTTCTTCTTTCCTTTTTATCTGTTCTTGCTTTTCAGAACTCTAGTTATTTGAATTTGGTCCTCCCAGATTGATCTATTTCCTCATTTAGTTCATTTGCTTGCTCTTCTGCTCTCTACTTTCCAAGAGAACAACTCTGCTTTATCTTCTAGCTCTTAAATAAAATATTCTGTTTTTTTCCCATCATATTTCTAATTTCCAAGAATTTTTGTTTTCTGAGTGCTTTTTAAAAGCATTGTGTTTTATTCCTTGGCTTTAGTCCCCACAGGCACTCAGCTTTCTGTGAACCAGTAACTCGGACTCTATTAGTCCATCTGCTTTCCTGCTTTTAAAAGTTTTTAACATCTCTTAATGGATTTCATCTCATTTGCTTTATCCTTCTGCACTAATTATTTATTTTTCCTCTTTTTTCTGTCTTTGGTAGAATTTTGAATATAGGTTAAATCTGTCATGTTTAAGAGAAATTCCCTAAAATTCAAAAAATCTAGTATATTTGTGTTAATTCCTTTCATTGATATTTCATTTATTTGCATTTTTCATTTTTTGGAATAACTTTGCCAGATAGAAGTCTACATACTCATCTTCTTTATAATAACCAGGCTTTATTTTTGTAATAATCTTTGAGAAAAATTGAAAAGAGGATTCTGGAAGTTTATAAATTACTTAACAAATTCTGAAAATAAAGCACAAGATTGGATGGTTATCCTATCTTAAAATAACACATTGTACAAAACTATTTTAGTAAGAAACAATGTGCTGCTAGAACAGGAGCAATGGGATAGTCTAGACAGGGCATGCAGAGCCACTCATGGATTCAAGGATATTGCATGGGGTTGCATTATCATTCATGAACTTGGTAAATCGTGTTGGGTAACAGGCTGAGTACCTATAGAGGGAAATAAAGCTGGCTTCCTCCTTTATGTAAGCACAAAAAATAGGCTAAAAGTCAATAAAGAAGGTAAATCTATTAAGCTCATGGGAGAAGGAAAGGATTGATGAACTTGATTCATTGAGAATTTATGATTTCTGTGTAGCAAAGATAACGTCAACATATAGGTGACATTGAGCTCTGCTTTTTTAAGTATCTAAAAAATACACAATACTTCTGCTAGTCATCAGGGAAAAGGCCAAGAATCCAATAGAAAAAGAGTGGGCAAGGGACATGAGGAAGCTCTTCAGATGGAAAACTGGACAGAATACCTGCCATGTGAGTGAATATATATATAACCTCACTAATAATCAGAGATATGCAAATTCAAACATCATAGTACCATATTGGTAAAAATTAGAAAATTTGATCATGTTAAGTGCTAATGAGAATGTGAGAAAATGGAAAATCTTTGTTTATTTTGGGAAGTGAAAACTGGTAGAGCCATTCTGAAGGGCAATCATGAAAAACTATGTATGTGTTTACCATCTAACCTGGGGGTCCTCCACCAGGGTGGAGGCCGTGAAGAAAGTCTCAGTGGTGTACACAAGGAGACCACTACAAAGACATCCAGCCATGGTGATGAGAGCGAGGAGATGGGGCTTATCTAGCCTTTCTTGCAGAAATGGATGGATAACGATGCAAATGGGCACAGCGGAGATCTCAGAGGCAAAGGAAGGAATTAGATTTACATATATCAACATTTGTGGGTTAATCAAACAAAGCATTATTTTACGTTAATCACATATATACACAACTGCTCTGTACCATGTGTATATTTAAGTGAATGTATAGAAATGGTTTGAAAGGACTTCTCAGATAGAAGTTGTGCACATTGTGAAGGTCAGGGTGGAAAATGGATCAGAAAAGGGAATGATGGATGAAAAGGAAAACTGACAACTAACAGGAAGGAAGGGAGGAAAGAAGGAAGGAACTTTGTACAGACTAGACTGATGGTGAGTGTGCCATAAACTAAGGCACATTCTAGTTAATTTTGTTAATTTGTGATCCTTAAAAATAAAACTAGTTAAAAATTAGATGCCAGTGATTGAAAAGTCATCTCTGGGGAAACTCACAGTCCAGTTGGAGAGTTGGTTAACTCAGCTACAGAGACGACCATTATTCTCAGGAGGACAGTAATCTCACCACCCAACAGAACATTACTATATAATATGACAGAAAATCTATCAGGGGAAAACAAGACTGACCTTTTAGTGATCTTCCAAGGAAAAGCGTTTTTCTATATTCCATTAGCACTGAGATTGATGATTGGGGGTTAAGGTAGAAGATCTCTGATCATGTGCTTGGGTTACATAAGAGACTTGAGATTGATGAAGAGCTGCTGGGTGCCCAAGTCCAGCCAGCCTGTGCTCCATCCGAAGCAGAACCAACAGTTGATTGAAGATCCCTTGTTGTGCTGTGTCATGATGCACTGTGATGGCTGAGGACAAAGAGGCAGGAGAATGAAGTGCCTGTGGCCTCTTTGGAAACTTCATAACTTTTAGTAGTTATGAAGGCCTATTGTGTGCCAGGTACTTATGGAGGCTACATAAATTAATCTTCATGACAAACACAATAGGCAAGTATCCTCACCTTGTACTTTACAGGTGAGCTCAACAGAAGTGATGTAAATTATGTAAGGTCAACTGCTAAAAACAAGCTGTGGTTCCAAACTCAGATATTTCTGACTCTGTTCAATATATAGTGCTTCACATTCATCTCTAAAAGGCTAGAGTTGCATTTCATTATCCACGTGGATTCATTCAATGCTAAAATATTATATCTTATTAGGCTTGCCTATCACAAAATTTCCCACTGCTGTACCTACAGTCCTTTCTAGAAAACAGCCTTAGGTACCCATGTCATGACCCTGATTCCCAGTCCACAGCTGATGGACTGAAGGTAACCACTCCCACAGTCAGGAGCCTACGGTGTGGTCTAGAATGGAAAGATTTTTCTCTGGCAGGAATTAGGGATATTAACTGAGCAAGCTAGGGTATACCTCTCTGGAAGTTAAAGTGGGAGGTTTGGTATCAATGAGATTTTTGGTTGGCAAATGGGAGTGGATCCACACAGAAAGGAGGTGGCAAACAGCACCTAGGTGAGTGATCTTCAGCAGAGCCCGGGAGTGGAGGTCCCTGGATGTCTACTGCTGAGGACACCGTACTCGCCACTGGTACTCAGGATATCACCTGTTCAAGTCTTCCTGGTGGCCAACTTGGGGTTCCTGACCGTGATGTGAAGATTAGTTTTTAGCTTTCCCTGAGTTCTTGTGAAGACCCACTCCATGGCTAAGTTTACTATTTTCCATTTTCTGGAATCGTTAAGATGCATTCCCACATCAGTGAGGTGGTGTGAGAAAATCTGGTCCATGAAGAAAAAGAGCCCAAAGGAATCATTGCTTTGCCTCCTTAACTTTCTATGAGATGGTCTTCAACTTTGATCAAGGAGACCCAGTCAAGTACAAGAACAGATAGCGGGAGAGTGTTCCTCATGCTTCAGTTTTCAATAGCCACAAGCCACATATGGAGGGGAGGCATGTGCCGCTAACATGACTGGTGGAGGCACAGTTGAGTGTGGCTCTGACTTGGGGGTGTCAGTGAATTAGGGTATAGGGGTTGTATTGAGTAAGGATCAGAAGTGAAGAAGGAGTTATGTGGTGAGAACAGGAGTCATTGAAGGTTGGAATGACAGCTAAGGATATATGTGGAGACTGTATCCAGAGTTCCATGTGGTTAAGTTAAATGATGGTGGTGGTTCATTTATCAGCCCTGGTTGGGAGAATGAGGAGAGGACCTCCCAGGAAATCCAGCAGGAAAATAGTCATAATGGTTTGATTACAAGTAGAATAAAGTCACGGTTTGCCTGTGACTGCAGGGTTTCCAGGGATGTGGAACTTTTAGAGCTAACTAAAAGCAGGATGCCTGGTCAACTCTAGAACTTGCAACTGACAAAAATCCAACCCTCATCAGATAATCAAAAATAACTGATTTGTTTATTCATAGGAAGGAAACCCCTAAAACTTAGTTTACAAAGTCTCAGGAAAGGATTAGCAGTTGAGGGAGCTCCTGCTTTGATCTTCCAAAAATTTCATCTATCAGCATGAGGAGCTTTTAATAATCACCCATGCCCAGCCTCCTCCCAGAAATTCTAATCCCACTGTTCTGGGTCTGGGCTTTGATACTTTTTAAAAACCTCCCTTACTTGATTCCTAGAAGAAATCACTGCTTTCCATGAATAGCAGAATAAGCCTCTGGTTCTCAAACTTTTCTTCCCATTACAATCATCTAGAGCAGTGGTTCCCAACCTTTTTGGTACCAGGGACCAGTTTCAAGACAATTTTTCCACGGATAGGAGTAGGGGCTGGGGGTTGGTTACATCGGAGCTCTGTGGGCTAGTCCCTAACAGGCAACGGACTGGTATTGGTCCATGACCCGAGGGGTGGGGACCATAGATTTAGAGAGCTTAAAAAATACCCAGGCTGGTGTTCCACTCCCCCCATGGATTGTGGTTTAACTGGTCTGGGTGTGGCCAGGGCTTTGGGAGTTTTTAAAGATCAGCAGGTGATTCTAACTTGCAGATCCACAAATTTGGGATCCACTCCTAGACACTTTCCCAGAGTAGCCATGGGATTTAAGTGGGGGAAGAATAAGGATGTGTGGGTACTTTAGACAACAGAGAAGTGTACAGAAGACCATTTGCAAACCCTGTGAGTTAGCCAAAAGTCTGCTCTTGTTATTTTGCCCAGATGGAGAGTGGGTGTAGATGATTAGAAGATTTTGCAGGCATCTGGGATGAAACACTGGCCAGAGGGTGACTTCTCCATGGTCCTCTCACTCTCTCCATGCTGTCGTGACCATCTATCAAGGCTTCTGATAGACATGCAGTGCAAGTCCTGGCTCTGGCTTCTATCAGCTGACTCTTGATATCAAATCATCCTCAGCTTTGGTTTCCTCACCCCTAAAATGGAAATAATACCACAAATGGTAGGTGATCTATATAAGTAACTAATATGTAGCTGATGCAGAATACATTTTTAGGATATCCCTCTTTCTCACCATTTTGAATATCTGAGTCCCCCCAAGGACTTCCTTTAATAATGGAATATATTAAATATGTCTGCTACCATCTCAATCTGCTCATTCTCAGCTTGCATGAGCACACTGCTCCAGCCTTTCCAGCTATATCTTTAAGACATTATGACTTCATGACTCTTAATTTCTCAGGATTTATAAATTCGCAGTCACAGAATGTTTGAATCAAAGCTGAAGTATTCAGAGAGAATGACTGTGGGGTTCCACAGTTGCAACTTTAATATTTTGCAAATGCAAATCAAGGCTTTCTTGTGAACATAATTTTCAAATATAATGACTCAGCAGATTTCAGATTCCATGATTCATAGATATTCAAAATTCATGACTCAGAGATTCTCTGATATTATGGCCCTGATTTTCTATTTTGGTGTTCAATACACAGAAAACATAAACCTGAACCTATAGCAACTATGAAAAGTATGTTCATGCCTAGAGGTAGCCTTAACTTGTTTGACCTTGAGAAAACAGGGCTGTAGATACTTCTGTATATAAGGATTTTTTGGAGGATTCAGTTATGAAATGCCAACTGATTGAAGAAATAGCATCTACCAGAACAGTTAAAATTTCAAATTGAGATAAATTTTTATTTGTCCTTTTTAAAGAGAATGGATATTACTTAGATAATAATTGCTATAGCCAAACATTTGGACAGTGAGCACAGAATAAGGATAATGGTGTTTCTCAGATTGACTTAGGGATCCTCAGATTTAATAGCTTAATGGTTTTAAGATTGCATGACTTTGAAATTCTAATGCACAAACAGTAAGACACTAAAAAATAGAGAAGAAAACTAATTCAGCCTTATGGAGAGAAAATCCAGAATATCACAAGGCAAGAAAACCCCAAAAAACATTCAAGGAGACACACATAGCATGCTGGAAATGACCATAACCTCCCTCCCTGCTCTCCCACAAGCAGACAGAAATAGAGGCAGCCTGGCTACACATGGTCTCCATTCTTTGCTCCACTTCTGGACACCTAAGCCAGGGAAAAGCACTTCACGGGCTAGATAACCCCAAACAGGTACCCTCTCTTAACCTGTTCAGGAATGGCAGTTGCAATTAACTTTGAAGCTGGATAGTCGAGCATGCCAGGAGCCAGGGCAGCATCATGACCCTGCTTATGGTCAGGCAGGGTATGACTTGTGCTCAAAGAAACAGAGGCAGAAGGAGATTCCATTTCCTCCCCATATGCATTTTCTTCCCTCAAGTTCCAGGACACATGCCCCATTAACTTTTGTCTTGGATTTATGTATGCATTAGTTTGTTTATCTTTTTGTTTTAAAATGAAACAGAAAACCAGACCAAAACAAATGTAGAGATTAATTAATTATGATTATAAGGCAAGTGCTTGTGTCACAACCACCCAGCTCAAGAAATAGAACTTTGTAGCAACCCCCAAAACCCTCTCTTACTCACCATCCAAATAACATCCCTTCCTCTACATATAACTATGTTGATTTTTGTAATCAGCACTTCGTATTTCTTCATTATTTTACCATCCAAGTGAGTATACTAGACACTATGGTATAGTTATGTTTATTTTGCCAGTCTGCTATGTTTAATTATCTTTCAGTCAATCTTGAGATTGACTCCTCTATCTTTTTATTTCTTACTCTCTATTTTTATACAATTTATCTGTTGAACAATCTGGGTTCTTTTACCTGTAGTTGGATTTCGGACTCATTGTGCAGCTCAGCATGTTTCCCTGCCCTGTCTACTTTCTACAAACTAGCCGCAGGATCCTGAGGCTTAATCAAACTCAGCTTCAATCTCTTTGAAAAGCCACTGGTTGTGCTGTGACCTTTCACCAAGAAACACATCCTGGCTGGTTTTCACTCTTTTGATATCTCCAACTAATGATACTCAGTGCCTGGCTCTATTAACTGATTGAGTGTTATAAAAAAGCTAATGCAATTATTTTGTCACTTTGTTTTTATTCAGTTTTGTAATTTGTTAAGGTATGTTTTATGGCCAGAATATGATCTATATTGGTGAATATAAGTATGTAAAATTGAGGAGATTGTGTATCCTGCTGTTGTTTCATGAAGTATTGTATAAATGTCTATTAGATCCAGTTGATTGATGGTGTTATTAGATTCAGCTATGTTTTTACTGATTTTCTCTCCGCTGGATCTGTCAATTACTGACAGAAGAATATTAAAGTCTCCACCTGCAATAGTGGACTCATCCATTTCTCCTTAAAGTTTAATCGTCTTTGCCTCATGTATTTTGGCACTGTTGTTAGGTGCATATACACTAATAATTCGGATGTTTTCTTAGTGATTTCACCCCTTTATTATGATATAATGTCCTTTTTTATCCCTGATAATTTTCCTTGCTCTGAAGTCTGTTCTGTCTGAAATTAATATAGCTACCACAGCTTTCTTTTCATTAGTGTTAGCATGACATATGTTTCTCTATCCATTTACTTTTGATCTATCTGTGTTTTTATACTTAAAATGGGTTTCTGATAAACAACATATAATTGGATCTTATTTTTTGATCCACTTTGACACTCACTTTATTTTAATTGATCTATTTAGACCATTGACATTTAAAGTGATTATTGATATAATTGGATTGATATTTGTTAATGTTTTCTATTCAATATTCTTGTTTTTGTTTCTTTTTTGTTTTCTGCTTTTTTTCTGCCTCTTCTAGTTTTAGTTGAGCATCTCATATGACTCAATTTTCTCTCTTGTTTTAGTATATCAATTATATTTCTTTTTAAATGCTTTTCAGTGGTTGCCATAGAATTTGCAACATACATTTACAATTTATCTAAGTTCACTTTCAAATACACTGTACCACTTCAAGGGTCTTATAAGAGAGTGTTTACAATTCCTCCTTCCCATCCATTATAAAATCACTATCATTCATTTCACTTATCTCTACACTAAAACCACACAATTTATTGTTACTATTATTACTTTGAACAAACCATTATCTGTTAGATCCATTAAGAACAAAAAAAATAAAAAATTTTATTTACTT
Organism: Avahi laniger; assembly: GCA_963575035.1. Classification (NCBI taxonomy): domain Eukaryota; kingdom Metazoa; phylum Chordata; class Mammalia; order Primates; family Indriidae; genus Avahi; species Avahi laniger. The sequence goes on along the minus strand of CAUYSK010070219.1, from coordinate 17,228 downwards.
TCATTTATTCCTTCCTTAATTCTCTTCCTTTCTTTATGTAGATCCAAGTTTCTGATCTATATCAATTTCCCTCCCTTTGAAGAACTTCTTTTAATATTTCTTGTGAGGAAAACTCCCTCATTTTTGTTTGTCTCAAAAAGTTATTTATTTATTCTTAACTTTTGAAAGATAATTACTCTGAGTACAAACTCCTAGGCTTTTTTTTTCCTGTCAACACCTTAAATCTTTCACTCCACTGTCTTCTTACTTGCACGGTTTCTAAGAAGAAGTCAGATGTAATTCTTATCCTTGCTCCTCCGTAAGGAAGTTGTTATTTTTCCCCTCTGACTCTTTTCGAAATTTTCCCTTTGTCTTTTAATTTTTTTCAGTTGGAATACGATATGCTTAGATATAGATTTTTTGGCATTTATCCCATTTGGTATTCTCTGAGCTTCTTGGATTTGTGGTTTGGTGTGTGACATTAGTTTTGGGACTTCTCAGCCATTATTACCTCAAATATTTCCTCTATTCTTTTCTCTTTTTTTCCTTCTCATATTATCATTATGTGAGTGTTACATCTTTTGTAACTGTCCAACACCTTGGACATTCTGTTCCATCTTTTTCATTCCTTTTTCTGCATGAATTTCAGATTTGAAAGTTTCTATTACATTTCTCCAAACTCGTTGATTCCTTCCTGGGCTGTCCTTAGTCTACTAAATGAGCCCACCAAAGACATTCTGTATTTCTGTTACAGTGGTTTTGATTTCTTGCATTTCTGTTTTAAGTTTTTAATTGATGAATAAAAATTATATATATTTATGGTTTACAACATAATGCTTTGATATATGTACATATTGTGAAATGACTAAACAAGCTAATTAACATATACATTACCCCATATACTTATCTTTTTATGGTTAAAACACTTAAAATCTACTCTCTAGCAATTTTCAAGTATATAACATATTGTTATTAATTATAATTACTATAAATTACAATAAATATCTTGAACTTACTCCTCCTGTCTAACTGAAATTTTATATCCTTTGTCCAACATTTCCTCAATTCTATCCACACTTTAGACTCTGATAACCACTATTGTACTCTCTGCTTCTGTGAGTTCAACTTTTTAGATTGCACATATAAGTGAAATCATGAGGTATTTATCTTTCTGTGTTTGGCTTATTCCACTTAGCATAATGTCCTTGGGGTTTATTCATGTTGTGAAAAGTGACAGGATTTCCTTCTATTTTCAGGCTGAATAATATTCCATTGTTTATATGTATCATATTTTCTTTATCCATTCATACATAGATGGACACTTAGGTTGATCCCATGTCTTGACTATTGTGAATAATACTGCAATGAACACGGGAGGACAGATATCTCTTCCGCATACTGATTTTATTTTCTTTGGATATATACTCTTGCATTTCTCTTTAATTCTTTCTTATAGTTTCCCACTGTCTGCTTACATTAGTGATCCATTCTTGTATTTTGTCCACTTCTGCCTTTACAGTCATAGCATGCATACAGTCATGGCATAGTTATAAATTCTCAGTCTGAAAATTCCAAAATCTTTGCTATAACTGAGTCTTGTTCTGATGCTTGCTCTGTCAGTTCAAATGATATGTTTTGTCTTTTAGTTTGCCTTGTAATTTTTTGTTGAAAGCCAGACATGATATATTGGATAAAAGAAACTGAGGTAAGTAGGCCTTTAATGTGAGGTTTTATATCTGTCTGGCTAGCAGATTGTGTTTTCCATCTGCTGTAAATGTCAGAGACCATAATTTTCCCCAGTTTTCTTGTTTTTGTCTCCCCTATTGTCCTTGGGCTTCCTAGAGACTTCTCCTTAAACGAGATCTGAGATGTGCCATTCTTTCAGTTGCAATCCGCTATTACCACACAGGAGCTCTAGTGATAGGGTGGCAAATGTTGGGGGAGAGAAGCATTCCATAGCCCTATGATTAGGTCTCAGCCCTGTGCATCTGGGCTGTGACCTTCACAAGAGCTTCTCAGTTACTCTCTGATCCTCATATGAGATGGAAAGGCTTGAGTTGAGTATTTCCTTTTCATAAGTCAGTTAGGCTCTGATAAAATAGTTCTCATTGAGGGCAGGGCTCATTAAGGAGAATAAATGCTGTGGTTTTGTTTCAGAATGGCTGCTTTCCTCTTCCCCTGCAGAAGGCAGGAAGAAATTTTTCTCTAATTCTGACTATGAAAATTTGGTAGGTATCCTGGAGATAAAACTCACAAAAGTGTGCCTGCCCCCAGCCACCCTAAGACTGGGCCCTCCTGGAGTTTTTAACACTCAAGCTTATCCACATTGAGCCTCCAACAATTCATCAATTATGGTATAAGTTTTTCTACCCTGGTACTGGCTCCAGATACAGTTTCTGCTTCTGGCTTTCTGCTCTGGTAAGCTGTGATTCCCCATATCTGCCCATCTGTCTCTGCACTTTTTGGGACAATAGTTTGCCCTTTGATCTCAATTTTATGATGGATAAGCAGAATTGTTGATTCAGTTTGCTCAGCTTTTTTCTTGTGAGGATGGGAGTGATGATTTCCAAATTCCTTACATGTCAGACCAACTAGGAACCATAAGTCTTGTCTTCATTTATTAGAACACTTCCCCTCGTTCACTATTTGGTGACACAGGGGTATTGCTGATTGTTTTCCTGTCATCCACACAAGGTGACCTAATAGTATTTTTGAGCAAATTTTAGGCTTAGAGAATAGTTCCAAAAATAATACAAAGTTACAACATACATATCACTCAGTTTCCTTTATGTTAACATCTTATATAACCATAGAATATTTATCAAAACTAAAACCTTAATGTTTGTACAAAACTAGAAACTAAGGTACAGACTTAATTGGATTTCACAAATTTTTGTAATACTGCATTTTTATCTGTTCCAGATACATCCAAGATATCACATTGCATTTAGGTGCCATGCTTTCTTAGTCTTTCCTAATTTGTGATAATTCCTCTGTTTTTCCTTGTCTTTTATAACTTTGACTCTTTTGAAAAGTACTGGACAGGTATTTTGTGGAATGTACCTCCATTTGGATTTTTCTGATGTTTTCTCATGGTTAGATTGAGTTTATTGATTATTGGGAAGGATGTCACCAAGTGATGTGTTCAGACATAATGGGAGTGGGTACATGATGTTGATCATTTATTACTGGTGATGGGAACCCTGATCACATGGCTCAGATGCTGTCTGCCAGAGCGTTCCAGTGTGAACTTGCTCTTTTTCTCTTTGTAATTACTAAATATTTTGGGAAAGATACTTAGAAAATTATGTACTTTCTGCTTAAAATTTGCTTACTACTTAACATTCACCAATGGATCTTGCCCATCACAATTATATCTATAGGGCTCAAATGGTGATTTTTTTTTATGTCCCCCATTCCTTCTATATTTACTAATTGGAATTTTTATGTAAGGAAGAGTTATCACTTCTGCTTTATTTATTTATGTATTCAGTCATCCATTTATATCAGTATGGATGGGTATTTATTTTCCTGGGTATTTATTTTATCCTTGGCATTATATTTCAACATTAATATTATTTAATTTTTAGCCCAAGTTGTTCATTGAGAACCCTTTGACCATTGCTCTTTAGACATTTAGAGCTCTTTCAGGTTTAATCTTGTGCTCTTTTGACATGTTGTACCTTTTTTTTTTTTGCTTTTGTTTTGCTTCCTTGATCTGTGTTATTTTAGCATTTCCTGACTGGCACTCACAGGATCTTCCAGAATCATTGTCAGCCCGGAGTCAGCCATGTTCTCCTTTTATTGGAGAATCATAATTAGAAACCATGGGATTAACACAAGGTATGCTCATTGCTACTTGGGCATCATAGCATGTAGTTCTTATCAGTGAATAGGGCTGGGAGATATATGTATATATGCTAATTCATGTATACACATATCTGTATTTTTTCTTATCTATTTATACACACACACACACGCACACACACACACATACACTCATGAGTCTATATTGATTCCCCAACTTCAATGCAGCATCACAGAATTCACTTTAAACTTCCTCCTTTCCTTACTTTTAACTTCTTTCTCCCATGGTGCCAAACCTGGCTCTCATTCTCTATGTTTACTTATTTATTGAAAATTAATATACAAATAAAATGGTTTCAGAATTTTTAATTCAATCCCTCTGCAAAACAAATGTACCAGGACAGTGGTTTTGTGTGTTCTTTTTGTCTTTAGCCTTGTAGTAACCAGTCAAAATATGCTTTTTGAACTTACTTAGGTCAGTGAATTTCTTCCTCTGCCATCAGTGTGCTTATGCAATCCATTTATAATAAAGTTTTATTCATTCATCATAGTCTGGATTTAATCTTTTCCCCACATCTTGGTTGTTTTTTAAATTTGTATCAATAAAATTCACTTTTTGTGGTAAATTTTCCTATGGATTTTGACAAATGAATAGAATCTGTGAAACTAGCAACCATTACAAGTTTTATATAAAACTATTCCATCATCCCAAAATTTCCCCTGTGCTACCCGTGTATATAAAACCCCTCTTCCAACCCAAGACAACCATTTATCTGCTTTCCTTCCTATAGTTTTGCCTTTTCCAATGTTAAATAAATTGAATCACACAATATGTAGCCTTTTGGACCTTTCTTCTTTCACTTTTGAATAGTGTTCCAGTATATGGATGAGTCATAAATTATTTATACATTTGTCATTTCAATGGCATTAATAGACAGGCTTTTGTATAAACCTAAATCATTATATCTCAGCAAGACATAGAGGAGCAGGAATCTGGGTCATAGAGTCCTTAATTTATACATAGTTGCCATATTCTTTTCCCCAATCCAGACACAGGGACAGCCAGGCCAAAAAGAAAAACAGGATCCAGTCAAATCAAACAATCTAGTTTTGGAAGGCTCTTCATTCCTGCGGGCCCCAAATTCTCCTCTCCCAGTCAAAGACACCAAGAAAGTAAGGGAGGCATCTAAAGAGAATCCCTCCCACATTGCTCTCTGATGAAGAGACACCTGACTGCCCCACCTAGATAAACCACTTCTTCCCTACAGGCAGCACCAGCAAACAACAGTGGGAGACCCAGGGGCACCAGACAAACCAAGCAGAAGACTTTAACACTATAAAGTCTCTAACTGTTAAATTGTTGTTGGTACTATAACCCACAAAAGTAAACTGAGATTCACATGACCTAAACAGGTTAAAAGCATGCTATAATAAAAGATTTAAATAAAGCTTACAGTCTCCTAACCTAATAGACAAAACATCCATGATACAGTTAAAAATCATATCATACCAAGAACCACCGTGAATGAGAAAAGACAATCAACTAACACCAACAACAAAGAAGAAACAGGTGTCAAAATTATTTGACAAGGATTTTTAAAGTAGTTGTCATAAAAATATTTCAACTATCACCTATAAATTCTCTTGAAAGAAATAACAAAAACCTGAAAAGTTCAGCAACATAGGAGGAGCTATGAAAATGACTAAATGGAAATCATAGAACTGAAAAACACAAGTAGATAAATTTTTAAATACCCACTAGATGAACTCAAGTGGAAGTGTCAGAGGATAAAATTAGTGAACTTGAAAACACATGAATAAAATTCACTCAGTCTGTACAGTGGAGATGAAATATACTGAAAGAAAATGAACAAAGCCTCAGAGACCTTTGGGACAATAACAAAAGATTTAAAAATGGTATCATGAAGGTCCCAAAAGGAGAGGGGAAAGAGTGTGGAACAGAGGGTATTTAAAGAAATAATGGCTGAAAATTTCTCCAATTGTGGAAAACACACAAATTTGCAGTTCTAAACAACTGTTATATGTAAATTAAAAAAATAAAATAATCAAAAAGCATTCACTTCAATTGTGTGGGATTAGTGTTAGGTTATGAAGTGTGGAATGTCTGATTTCCTTAAGTACTAAGTTTGACAGTTGGTATCTCTGACATTTCACTTTGACACTTCTTGGGGTTTTTTTATTTTTTTTTTTTTATTGTGAAGGTACATCTTCATTCTTTCAAATGCACATTTTGGCTTGTGATTGTCTTCCAAAAATTTTTTTTATGAAACTGTAGATAAGTAAAAAATTCATGTTACTTTTCATATGAGTTCCATCGTGGAACCAATGCAGTACAGACAGCTCAAAATATCAACACAGTGTTTGGAAGGATGGGGCTAATGAACGCACAGTGCATTGATGGTTTGAGAAATTTCATTCTGGTGAGTTTAACCTTGAAAATGAGCCTCATGGGTGACCTGAGTCCAAGGTGGATAATGATGAACTGAAAGCTGTAGTAGAAGCAAATCCATCTCAACCTACCCACGAATTAGCAGCAAGGTTTGACATTACTATTTCAACAATATGGGACCATTTGAAACAAATGGGCAAGATAAAGAAGCTGGATAGATGGGTACTGCATGAATTAAATGAGCATAAGAAGAGAAATCATCCCGAAGCTTGTCTTTCTCTGCCATCAGGACATAAAGGCAAACTATTTCTGCACCACATCGTGTGATTAAAAATGGATTCTTTTTGACAATTTCAAGCATTCGGCACAATGCTTGGATAATGATGAAGTGCCAAAACACCATCCAAAACCGAATATTCATCAAAAAAAAAAAAAGCCAATGGTGTCTATTTGGTGACCCAGTACTGGTATTATCCACTACAGCCTCATGAAATCTAGTCAATTGATTATAGCAGATGTCTACTGCAATCAATTGGATGAAATGATGAGAATGCTTGCAATTAAGCAGCCGAGATTGGTCAACAGAGACAGGCCAATCCTCTTGCAAGACCACATGTCGCAAAAAACAACACGGCTAAAACTACAGAAGTTGGACTTGGAAACTCTCTGTCATCCATCATATTCACCAGACATTGCACCAACTGACTACCACTTCTTCCATGCTTTGGACCACTTCTTACAAGGAAAAATATTCAATTCTCAACAAGCTATGGAAAACACCTTTTGCAATTTCATCACCACTCACTCTCCAGACTTCTTCACTGCTGACATAAATAAGTTACCATTAAGACGGCAAAACTGTGTCGATAGTTTAGGCGCATACTTTGATTAATTGTACTGCTTCTTGTTTGAGATATAATAAAGTAAACTTTTGATTTGAAATTGGACATTTCATATTTAATGGCCTAATATATAAAACATGATTGCATTTTATTTATGGACCGTGATTTCTGCAACCTTGCTACATCTATTTATTAGTTCTAGCAATGTTTTTGTAAAATTCATGGAGTTTTCTATGCAAACAATCATTTGTCAGTGAATAATGTTATTTTTTTCTTGCCTTAAGTCTTCGTTACTAGTTTTGAATAGAAATATTTTCTAGTTTAAAAAAAAAACTCCACAGATTCAAAAGAGCCAGAATCATACTGTGTTCTCCAATGACAATGGACTAAAACTAGAAATCAATAATAGAAAGACATCAGGAAAATCTCTTTATCAGTGGAAATTAAAGAATACTCTAAGTAATCCATGAGTCAAATAGGAAATCTCAAAATAAAATGTAAAAGACATAGAATTGAATGAAAGTAAAACCACACCATATCAAAATATGTGGGATGCAGTTAAAGCAGAGAGGGAAATTTATAGTGCTGAAGTTTTACAATAGAAATGAGAAAAGAACAATACCTCTTATGAATTTGTATACAAAAATCCTCAAAATATTATCAATTCAATTGTTAGTGTGCAAAAAGAATTATGGCCAAATTGGATTTATTCCAGGGATGTAAGGCTAGTTCAGTAATTGAAATAAATCAGTGTAATCCAACATGTCAAGAAGATAAAGGAAAAAAATCATATTATCAATTGATGTAGAAAATGCATTTAACAAAATCCAACATCCATTTATGATAAAAACTTTCAGCAAGTTGGGAACAGAGAGAAATTTTTTCAACTTGATAAAGAGACAAAAAAACAAAAACTCTAAAAGCCCCCAAACTATAGCTAACATCATACTTACTACTTCCCACCTCCCCTAAATTGGAAACAGAAGGCAAAGATGTCAACAATCACCCCTCTTATTTAAAATAGTACTGGAAGTTCTAGCCACTTTAATATAACAAGAAAAAGAAATGAGGCATAATGATCAAAAAGGAAGAAATAAAACTGTTCCTATTTGAAAATGACCTGATTATCTACACAGAAACCCCCAGGATTCTATAAGAAAACTCCTATAACTAATAAGTAAATTGAGCAAAGTCCTAGTTTACAAGGTCAACGGACAAATATCAATCACATTTCTATACACTGAGAACAATTATGCAGAAATAACAATAATATTTGCAATCACCCCAAATAAAATTAAACTTAGGAAGGCATTTAAAACCTGCATGAGACCTATATGCTGAAAATTACAAATTGCTGATGAAAGAAATCAGAGAAGACCTAAATAAATGGGTAGATGTACCATGTTCATGCATTAGAAAACTCAAAAGTAGTAAAGATGTCAATTTTACCAAAATTGATTTATAGGTTTAATGCAATTCCTAATTTTAATTAATTCCTAATTTTAATCCCAGCAAGGATTTTTTCAGACATAGACAAAATTGGTATTATTCTAAAATTATTATTTTAAAATATATTTTAGACAATATTTATTATTTTACTATTATATATCTATTATTTGTATTATTCTAAATTTTTTATGGACAGGAACAGACCCTATATGAGCTAAAACAATCTTGAAAAAGAAAAAGAAAGTGGAGGAAGCATTGTACTTGACATTAAGGTTTATTCCATAGTTATAGTAATCAAGACATTGAGGTATTGGGGAGAGAGAGATATAGATCAGTGAAACAGAATAAAGAACCTAGAAATGGACCCAAACGAATATGCCCAACCAATTTTAACACCAGTATAAAAGCAGCTAAATGGAGGAATGGCAGTCTTTTCAAAAAATAGTCTGGAAATAGTCTGGACATCCATTAGGAAAGAAAAAAATGAACCTGAACCTAAACCTCATACCTTATACAAAAATTAACTCAAAATGTTTCATAGCCTTAAATGTAAAATGTAAATTATAAAAGTTTTAGAAAATAAATATGAAAGAAAATCTTAAGAATCTAGGGTAGGCAAAATTTTCTTAGATTTATTGCCCCAAAGTCTAAGAATAGATTTTTGGTGCTCATCAAAGTTAACAAATTTTTCTCTGCAAAAAACTCTGTGAAGAGAATGAATATATAAGCTACAGACTATGGGAAAATATTTGCAAATCACATATCCAACAAAAGGTTAAAAACTCAACATTAGAAAAACCAAAATATTCAATTAGAAAATGGACAAAAAATATGAACAGATAATTGTTTTTCTGTTGTTGAGTCATAGTTCTTTATACACAATATTCCATGTAATAATCTTTTATCAGATATATGTGTTCTTCATATACGATATTCCAGATAATAATCTTTTATTAGATACATTTCGCAAATACTTTTCCCATTCTGTAGGCTGTCTTTTCACTCTTTGGATAGTGTTTTCTGATGGACAAAAATTTTAAATTTGCATGAAGTTCACATTATCTAATTTTTCTTTTGTTGACTGCCACCAACTTTTTTATAAGTTAGTTTGAGTGGCTTCCTCTTTCATGCTACCAAATCATCCCTGGCTAAAACATCAAGAAACAGAAGTACCAGGAAGCAGAGAACAAGAATTCTGAGATAGGAAGATGGATTCACTGGGAGATCTGAATACACCAAGATGCAGAGGAGCAAAAGTTCAAGGAGACGTCTTAGGAAGACTGAATACCAGGGTTGGAAAATGTGCTTGTTTCTTGCCCCCAGGGTCTTCTTTGTCAGATGTGGCCTGCTGTGTAGGTCACGTTCAAGTGCAGGTCATTTGTGTAGATATAAGCAGAGAGTGGAAACCAGATCAGACACCAATAAATAGAACCACAGGTCAAAAGCCATGGGGAGGTTCCGTGAGCTCTGGGCTAGCTAGGGTGGGCAGAAAAAGGGACCACGGTAGGTTAGATGAGAGAAAGCATGAAATAAGGCCAGGCACCTCTGGCACTACTCCATAAAACCTGATGACATGCCAGCAGTGAATTTTATGTACAAAGAGACACCTCTCAGCACTAAGAGCATCCTTTGGATGAGGCCACAGAGGCTCACATACCTGAAATGTCAGGCCCCAACTGAAACAGGTAGGGAAAGAGCATGTGCAGGGGAGGCTAAATTGAGGGAAAAAGAAAAACGTGGCAATCAAGGGATAGTACTACACTATCTGGGCAAGGTGCAAGGGAGAACACTTGCTAACAAAAATGGCCCCATCGGGAAGTTACTATAGAAAGGCCAAGGTCAAGGTGAGCATAGTTTGAAGAAAGGACTGCATGGAAAGATGTGGGATGAAAATTAGCAAGATGTTGGGTGACCAGCAGTTCCAATTTTCCTGAGACTAAAATATTTCCCAGAACATGGAACTTTCAGTGACAAACAGGTATAATCTTGGGCAAACCAAGACTGTTGGTTCCTTTAACAAGATGTCACTGTAAAGTTGGATGGAATTCCCTTGCCTGCAAGGTATTCAGGAGCCCTGTCAAACAGGTGTTTCCACAGCTCAGCCTTCCATCCTTGGCTGCTTGCTTTGTGAATTCTCTACCCCTGCTTCCCGGGGGGGAATATGTGTGTCCTCGGGCATAGAAAGTAAATCACACTGATATAGCTAAGAGGTAAAGTAAAAGGCACAGATATAGTAAGAGCTTAAGAAACACAGAGAAAAAAAGATGTGAAGAAATATATAGCTGAAAGTGACAAAAATTGAGTGAAGATAGAAGAGTCTGAAGACAGGGTAGGGCAAGCAGAAGAAACACAGATGGAATGTGGAGACAGACTGACAGAGTGTAACAACTTAGAGAACGTGGTGGGAGAACCCAGGAGAGGCAGCAGGAGAAAGAAATGTGGGTTCATGTCGGAGCATAATGGATGGAGGGGAGTGAAAAAAATGTGGGCATAGAGAAATGAAGAACAAACTGGGAGAGGCTGAGAAACTGAGAAAGGAGGAGACGTGGAGAATATCGTTCAAACACTGCTTTGACAGAATAAATATCTCTCATTGATTTCTAGGCTGAATTCAAACAGAATTATTCCTAAAGCTTTGCTCAAATCCTATAAAAATGAAGTTATGTATTTAACTCTTTCAAAATGCATCTTAAGGCTGTGCACCTAAAATAATAGGTCTTGGTATTATAAAAGAAAATTATTTTCCTAAGTCTTCCCCCAAAACAAACAGCATCATATGCTATAGAGAAATCTTTCGTGAAAGGAAGAGTCAATGGATGTAGCAAATTTCATTGTTGCCTATCATAGGAAATGGCCACAGCACCCCAATCTTTAGCAACCACCACTCTAATCGGTCAGCAGCCGTCAACGTGGAGGCAAGAACCCTCCCTTCCACACCAGCAAAAAGGTTACAATTCCCTGAAGGCTCAGATGACTATGAGGAAAATTCTTAGTCTGTCCACATTGCAAAAAAAAAAAAAAGGAAAGAGAGAGAAAGTGTGTCCTGAGGACAGCACCAAGAGTGTGGCTAGACTGCCACTCAGTAAGGGGATTATGAGATTATACAAGTGGACACGTCATCGGTTTGAACTCAAGATAACAGAGAAGGGATGAAGTGAAGGAAGGTGATGGTATTTCTCAGATTCTACAGGTTAGGACAATAGAGCTATTCCTCTACCAACATGAACTAGTCTTCAAGGAAAAGGAAGAATGACCTGGAAGGTGATTCAGAAATCTTCAGGGCTGCCTCCTTGGATTCAAACGGTGAGGCAGTGACCTTGGTTTCAGCAGGCCAGATGGCCTCTACCAGAAGCACTGGGAGCAGGACCACCCTGCAAAGCCATGGGGAGCTGCCCCACAGGGCCCAGAGGAGGGAACTGAACTGGTCATGGCAGCAAAACTCCTGCCTCAGTGGGTCCAAAAGGTAGGGCATTGAGCCAAAGAGGATTATGCCCAAGACTTGGTGTCTAACACAGTTTGCTTTGCTAGGTTTGGAACCTGCTTGGAACCCATCATCCCTTCTCTTTGATATCTCCCTTTTGAAATGGGAATATATATCCTAAACCTGTCCTATTGTATTTTAGAGCATGGAATTTGGTTTCACAGATTTACAGCTAGGGAGGAATTTTTACCTCACCCATACCTGCTGTAGATGATATCTAGATGAGAATTTGGACTTATATTTGATTCTGGAATGAATTAAGACTTTGAGGGCTGTTTGTATATTTTGTATGTGAGAAAGACATAAATTTGGGGAGTGTGGAAGGTGGAATGTTATGGACTTAATTGTGCCCCCACACAAATTCATATGTTGAAGCCCTAACCCCCAGTGTGACTGTATTTGGAGATAGGCCCTTTAAAGAGATAATTATGGTTAAACGAGGTCATAAAGGAGGGGCTCTAATCTAATAGAACCAGTGTCTTTTTAAGAAGAGGATCTCTCTCTCTCTCTCTCTCTCCCCGCCCCCCCCCCCCCGCCTCCACACAGTGAAAGAAGAGGCCACGCGAGCGCAGAGTGAAAAGGCAGCTGTCTCCAAGCCTGGAAGAACCCTCACCAGAAATCAAATTTGCTGGCATTTTAAGCATAGACTTTTAGCACTCAGAAATGTGAGAGAATAAATTTCTGTTGTTGATGCTGCCCAGCATGTGGTATTTTGTTATGGCAGCCCAAGCAGACTAAGACAGAAGGCATATATCAGCAGAGTGGTAGAAACATGAAAATAAGAATCCAAAGATAAGAAAGACAGAATTGTTGGTATAGTCTCGAAACAGTTTGAACACATAGATTTAGGTATAAATAAATGTTATAAACATGGTAACAATCTGCATGCAAAATTTATTTTTTTAAAAAAAGAACACGCAAATATCAAATGTCAACTATACAATGTTAAAAAAAAAAATATGACAAGACTCCAAAGTAGTACTCCAAAGTACATTATGGGGAGAGGTGAAGCAGTAGGAAGGATTGAATAGCAAAGAAAGCAAAAAAGAACAAAATTCTTCATTGAAAATTAGAAAAACTAAAAAGTCATTTTTTCATGACTCTGCTAGAAGAAGTTTGATTAGATAAATAAAGGCTTAGGCATGGTTTTTGTATATTCAAAACCTGTATCGAGTGCCTAGGACTTTGAATGAGAAGAAGTGGTGTCTGCTCTCCTGGAGGGAACTGGCCAGTGGGGAGACAAACAAGAAACTGACAACAAATTGGGAAATGACAAAGTGTCCAAAGCACTGCATGGATGTGGTCCATCGGGAGTTAAGGACGGAGAAAGATAGGAGACAACGTCCTGTGCACTGCTTGGCCAGCAAGGCCTTTTCTGATGGGGTGACTTGCACACTGCACCTGAAACATGACAAGATTCAGCCGTGTAAGGAGAGGAGTGAGGTGTGTTCCACGCAGGGCGCTGAGGCTGGCGGGGCTGGGGTGGTCAAGGAACTGAACACAGCGCAGTTAGTGGGAGAGAACACATCCAAGGAGAGGACGGAGGAGGTGGAGACCCGATTCTGCAGCTGGTGCTATGGTAACGGGTGTGGATCTCCACTAGAAGCTGGTAGGAGTCCCCGCAGTCTGCGAGCATGTGTTTGTGTGTATCAGTAATGCACTCAACCAGACTCAAAAGTCAAATCGAAACACCATAGCAAGTTACACAATGAGAAGTCTCACTTCTCCCCTGTTCTTGTCTTCCTAGCACTCTCACACTCAAATATAAATTTTGACTTCTCCTACTCTCCTCTTAAAAAGACAGCATACTTTAAAATACTATATTCAACTTTTTCATGTAACAGTATATTCTGGAGATATTTCCATATCAGCATATGGAGGGCTTCCTCCAATTTTTTTTTCACTGCTTCAAAGTATTCTATTGTGTGAATACACCATAGCTTGTATACTGATATCTGGTTTTCTCTTGGGGTTTTGAGTTGTTTGTAATGTTTCCGCTATTTCAATGATGCTTAGAATAAGTTTGTATATATATCACTTTTCATGTGTGCAAATACATGCAAAAGACAGATTCCTGGGGGGCATTGCTGAGTCAAAGGATAGTTGCATTTGTCATTTTGATGGAAATTTCCAACTGCCTTGCATTATGTTCTACAACATTTTGCACTCCCACCAGCAACAGAAAAAGTACCTGTTTCCTTAAGCAAAGAAGTGATATAATTTGACTTACAGTGACAAAAGCCCACTCCACTTCCTGAGTGGCGGGTGGATAGGAGGTGGAGGAGAACATTTAGATGGATTTTGCAATTGATGAGGGAAGAGCTATTGGTGGGTGCAGGGGAACAGAGAGAAGCACGTGAAGTCAATGTATTTTGTTAGAATCTGCAGGACTTGCTGATGACAATGACACGGTTGTGGAGAGTGAGGGAAATGAGGAGAAAAGAGTGACTCCTTGGGTGTGGGCAGGAGAGCAGCAGGGAACAAGAGTACAGTTACCAACCTGTTAGGCTTAGGTCCTCGATGGAACATCCAAGCCGAGTTTTCCAGCAGCCAGTCAGTCTCAGAAGAGAAGTGGCACCTAGAGCTGTGGATTGGGCGTGGGACTTAGAGCAATAAAGATGCAGGAGACCATCCAGGAAAGGCGCAGAGGAAGAGAGAGACCAGGAAACACCCCTGGCCCAAGGCTGACAGCAAAGCAACGCGTAGAGTGGAGTGGAGAAGGGGGCGCTGGCACCAAGGCAAGTGCAATTCTGGTGTCAGTGTCGGGGGAAGCACAAGAGGAAAGTTTTGGGGAAGGGAACTGAGGTTCTTCCACCCCCAAAGCTGCTCACAGGCCGAGTCAGATGGGGACCACAGGCATCCACTGAATGGAACAGCGTGGAGGACTTTGATAAGAACTTGCAGGAAAGTTCCAGCAATGTAAAGGCAAGCACTGGAAGCATGAAAAGAATAATATCACCTTCGCAATCACTAGAGAAAGAAAAAGAGCCTAAGACTATATCATTATGAAGAAATATAGAGAAAACACAAGGAACACTCAGAAGGGCAAAGGCAGACCATGCACCGAGATGCTGCGCACACACGGGGAGCAGGGCTCGCGGTCACTCGGTCCCGCGGCCACTTGCGGTGGGTGAGCTACTTGGCCCCACTCTGCCGCCAGGGCCTTTGCCTGCAGGGGTGGTGTGAGGACTGAGCAGACAGCACCATGCCAACACCTGGGAAGTGCTCAGTCAGCATGAGAGCCAACACTCCTCTTGGAAGACACAATGGAGAACAAAGGTAAGTGGATTTAACTCTTGCAAGTAAAAAAAAAAAAAAAAAATTCTGAGACCGCAGAGAGGAGGAGGAGGATATACACATAGAGAAGTGACTTGGATGCTATATATTATAACCTAAAATAAAATGGCATTGAAGAGATTGAGAAAGGAATACTACATCAGCCTAAAAGGCAAACAAAACAAAGTGCAGAGCACAGGTGGAAAGAGAAAGCAGAAGTCTCGTTACACACGTGATGACCCCGGGCCCCCAGTATATATTTGAGTACTTCAACCAGGAGAACTAAAAATCAACCACCTTAGCTGGTACAATCTGAAGAAAGTCTATAAGTTTCCTAATAGCATTATATCAGCATTCATCCCGTTTTGATCATTGTGCTATATACATGTTCACAGTTAGGGGAAGCCAGGTGAAGGGTTTATGGGAATTCTCTACACTAGTTTGAAATCTTTCCATAAGTCTAATTATTATAAAATACGACATTGTTTTTTTTAATGGGCATATCCTTTTCCTCCCCAAACCTGCCGTCTCCACCAGTTGCCCTGTCCCACTGAGAGGTGCCATCCTTCTCCCAGCTTTCAAGCTGGAGGCCTTGGATGCATCCCCACCTCCTCCTTTCCCTCACCACACACCCCCGTCCTGTCTGTCCTGCCCCAGAAACGTCCATCACACCTGCCCCTCCTCACCTGCCACACAGCTGGGCTCAGGCCCAGTCTAGCATCTTCTCTACAAAGTCCCCGGCATCCTGCAATGTCAGCAGCCCATGTCCTCCCTCCCCCCGCTGTGGCCAGAGCTATGGTCCTAACACACGGATCACATTCTTTCTCTTTCTATGCTTCACCTTTCCTCAATGACTGTCCCCCGTGAGGCCCTCACCTGTGCATTCTCATGTCCAGTCACTTCCCACACCAGCCACAGACTCGTGGCCATCTGCCCCTTCTGTCCTAGGCACCACTGACTTGTCTCAAGTTTCGGGCAAAGGCTGCCTCCTCCCTGCAGTGTTCCTTGAATCTATCCACCTCCTACAAGTGTCAGTCACTCTCTATTCCATGTCTTCACGGTGCCAAATGCCTCCCTTTAATGTAGTGATGCCAAGAGATTGCTGGCATCTTGACGCCTATGCCTCCCTCAGCTTTATATCCTGAGAACACCGCGCAGTTCCTGGCATGTCATAGATTCGCAAAGGGGTATCGTTGAATTGAACATGAGCCAATGCTTCATTTATGCCTTGCTTAATCATATTACAATAGCCATGAAACTTCAGATGAGCCGGAAACAAGCCATTTTCCACCCTATGAAGCGACTCAATTATTCACTACCTCCAATCCTTCCACCATTCCACAGAAAATGGCCAAGAATATCGAATTGTAATCTACTTAGAGTTTCTTTACTTCTGAAAAGGACTCAATTCAACAGAACTTCAAGTTATCTTCAGCTTCCTTAACAGAATTAGAATCAGTTCAGCTCACATTGGCAGCTGGAAGGAATGTACAGATTGGTGCAACCCCAATCACACTGTTCAGCAGCCCGTGCAGTATTCATCTAGGCCAAGAGCAGGAGAGGAAATGCAACCTCAGCAAAGCTCAACACCAAGATTCTCAGCGGCAATTTGGTGCAGTAGGATCCAAGAGGCTGGAGTCTGAGTCTTGACTCCTTTTAGCTCATTATATCTGCCCCATTGCTAGATTTTTTTTTTTTTCATTGAGACAGAGTCTTGCTCTGTCACCCTGGGTAGAGTGCAGTGGCATCATCATAGCTCACTACAACCTCCAACTCCTGGGCTCAAGCGATCCTCTTGCCTCAGCCTCCTGAGTAGCTAGGACTACAGGTGTGTGCCACCACACTGGCTAATTTTTCTGTTTTTAGTAGAGACAGGGTCTCACTCTTGTTCAGGCTGGTCTTGAACTCCTGAGCTTAAGCAATCCTCCCACCTTGGTCTCCCAGAGTGCTAGGATTACAGGCATGAGCCACCAGTCCTGGCCCT
>CAUYSK010070218.1:0-10286 GCA_963575035.1 Avahi laniger | reverse complement strand
TAGCCGGGCATGGTGGCGCATGCCTGTAGTCCCAGCTACTCGGGAGGCTGAGGCAGGAGGATCGCTTGAGCCCAGGAGTTTGAGGTTGCTGTGAGCTAGGCTGACGCCACGGCACTCTAGCCCGGGCAACACAGTGAGACTCTTGTCTCAAAAAAAAAAAAAAAATTTATAAATTTAGTGTACAGTGTTTACAAAGTCTACAGCAATGTATAGTAATGTCCTAGGCCTTCACATTCACTCACCACTCATTCATCGACTCACCCAAAGCAACTTCCAGTCCTGCAAGCTCCATTCATGATAAGTGTCCTATACAGGTGTACCATTTTTATCTTTCGTAATATTCTCTTACTGTACCAGTTCTATGTTTACATATGTTTAGATATACAAATACTTACTATTGTATTACGATGCCTACACTATTCAGTACAGTAATGTGCTGTACAAGTTTGTGGCTTAGGTACAATAAATAGGCCATATCACATAGCATAGATGTGTAGTAGGCTATATACCATCCAGGTTTGTGTAAGCACTCTCCCCAGTATTCCCAGGATGACAGGACCACCTAACACATTTCTCAGAACGTATCTCCATCGTTAAGGGATGTGTGACCATATGTATACCCTTGAGATCACCTTACGAAGTTTTGTCCTTAAAGCACTGGGAAGCCACTGAGTTTTAATTAAGTAAAAGGATGACATGATCAGATCTGCCTTTTTTAAATGTAATTTTTTAACACTAACAAAATTACAAATGTATTTACCTTTTACCCAACAATCTCACTATCTTAAAGCTGTATCAGCACAAATACAAAACAATATATGCACAAAGCTATTCACTTTGTGAAGCAATATTTACAACAGCCAACAGAACATAACCCAAAAGTGTTCACCATTAGGAGATGAGTTGCAAGCACAAAAGAAAGCCGGGCTTCTGTGAAATAGTCTCCAGAATGTATTACGTAAAAAGAAACAGAATAGTGTACACAATATGCTATCTATCGTGTAAGAAAGGGAAACAAAAATATACCCGTGTGCTTACATTTGCAAAAATGAAGCACTGGTACAATAAAGCAGAAACTTTATGAGAGGAACCAGTGGAGGGACAGAAGTGAGACTGCGAACATAACTTTTTAATACATTTCTGATTTTTGAACTACATAAATGTTCTACATGTTGAAACATTAAATAAAGCAAGCTTTAATCCTTAAGAATTTCAGGCAAATATACCAAACTAATTGTTAAACCGGTAACATAATCAGAGAGAAAATAGTTTCAAATGGCTTTGTAATTCATAATATCAACTGTACATTCTTATGTGGTACATTATGAGGACAAAAAGAACCATAAACAAATATGAACCCATAGTTGCTTTATTGTTATTGGTGTTATTTTCAAATTACTACATTTATATGGATAAAGCAGTTATATTAATGTTGCTAAGAACACAAATTTTTAATGTTGGAGAAAAAAGGATAAACTGAAAGTAAAAATCCTGTGATATTAAATTTGAATTAGAAATATCGATACAAAATCAAAATTTTTATATGTCCCAAGTCTGTCAAATGAAAGCAGGGGCATTATAGTAGTAGTAAGGAAGTACAGCACTCAAATTTTGGTATCTAAATTCCACTCTTCAAAAAAAGGAGCTAAAAGAGATGGCTGATAGGCATTTGGCAGGAAAAGCACAAAGCAAACTGTGGACATCTTGTGTCAGAAAGCTAGAAATGGGGGGGAAGGGGAGGCAGGGGCAACATACATAACCTAAACATCGGTACCCCCAAAATATCCTGAAATAAAAAAAAAAAAGCAAGAAATGCTTCAAAGATCAATGTGTCATGTCGAAGGAAAGAGCACTAGCTTGAAAGGACCTCAATATGCCCAAGTTGTGACAAGCTGAGGAAAAAGAATGATTATTTGATTAAAATATACTGCATACATAAAAATCCATAGGCCTGCAATGATCCTCAAAAGAGAGAAAGCAAAAAGAAAGTAACTCAACTCGCTCCCCATCCCCACCCATCACAAAACCCTGTAAGCAGGAAAAAGGACATTCTTTTCTCTCCTTATTGCCTGTCAGGACCCAACTCAGGCTAATTATCTGGTAATTCAGATATATAATATGATTAGTTAAATCATCTGTAGACAGGTCCAAATATTAAAGCTAAGTTATAAGGATCTAACTACAGAGAAACTAAAAGACTATAAATAAATATAATCTAAGTCAAAAGAAAAAGGTTCTGTCTATTTTTTTAAAAATACTACTACAATCTAAAAACTAAAACATCTCAAGGCCAGGCTCACGCCTGTAATCCTGGCACTCCAGGAGGCCAAAGCAGGAGGACTGTTTGAGCCCAAGGAGTTTGAGGTTGCTGTGAGCTGGGCTGATGCCACAGTACTCTACCCAGAGAAACAGAGTGAGACTGTCTCAAAAAAAGAAAATAAAAACATCTCAAATGATATAAAAATGCTTTACTAGTCTCTTTATCTACTCGCTCAACATTTGAATAAAATAATATCCATGTTACATAGAACTTCCTCCCTCCTCCTTCCAAAAAAAAAAAATAAATAAAAAGCACATTAACATTTACAATAACATTTAATATTCTGAGTCCAGACCAATTTCCCCTGACTCAAATGATATCATCTGCATCTTTAACAAGCTAGACTCTGGAGACTAGAAAGCCTACACTGGGAGATTCCTCAAACCCACCATCCATGCTGTTCTAAAACACAGGTCCAATTCCATCCCTACATTTCAGTGACTTTCCCCTACCTATAAACACTAACCATCTTAATATGCAGAATTTAAAATGTGGCCCCAAATTCATCCTGGAGAGATCAGCCATATGAAACTACAGGTGGTGTTACTAGTGGCAACATCATCATCATCGACTGGGCACTTACTACATGCCAGGAGCCTTAAGAATCCCTTTACCTCAATTAAGCTTACACCTGATGAATTGGGTGCTCTCATCCCTTACTACAGGTAAACACACTCGCATAGGAGGAGTAAAAGATAACACAAGGTTATCTTTTGGCTGGGATTCAAACCCCCGATGGTCTCTTCGGCTCTCTTTCCATGCCTTTACCCCCGCTGTCCCCTCCATCTAGACTTCCTTCCTTGCCTACTCTAATACTCTTCACCCTGCTGTAGCATCAACTCTTCCCAGACACCCTTCAGCACAGAAGCACAGAATTCCCTCATTACATGCACGCATATCTCCCCTATCAGACTCTAAGGTCCTCAAGGATAAACCTTTATTTACATATTTAGTCAAATGTGACTTGTTCTAGAAAGGGCTTATGGCAAAATTTTAAGGCCACAACACAGGCACCCAGCAGAGAGTTTAATTTAAAATTAATTGGAATGCATACTGAAGTACAACAAAGCAAACTGTTAACTTCAACACGAAAAAAACACTAATAACTACAGCAAAGTTCAAAAGCAGAATGGAAAAGGAAATCATTTACTGGCACCAGTAGCTACATTTCAGGAACTGTACTGGGAACCCTATGAATCCATTTCATTCAATTCTTGGAATAGCATTATATGATAGGTTTCATCCCTGTTTACAGTTAAGGAATTGAGGTTTAAAAAGGCTGCATGATGAATGAGTTATGTGGCTTTGGACCAGTAAGGAGTAGAGCTCAATTTCAACCCATTCTGTTCTGACTTGGAAGGCCAGGATGACACCATGTCTAACTCCAGAACCTACATTCTTTTCACAACACTATAATGTCTTCTAAATTGACCAAAAATATTTGGGCAAAACAGTTGCTTCTCTTCTTCCAATTTCTTTTCATTCATTCAAGGAAAGAGAAAGAAAACAATTAAGAATACAATAAATATAAAGTACAGTATTTACATTTAAACACTCTTAACAAATTAAGATTTCACTAAAGGTTAAATCAGAGAAATGCCCAAGGGCATAATTTTCAACCTCTGAACAGTCTACATGATAAACTATTCAGAAACAGTAGTATCCTTTTTATGTATTTCTAACATATTAGAAAAAAAGATGTTAGCAATCAGGGAGCGCAGCCAGTAAAGTTGTATCTGTGTGTGCAAGCAGATTAAGTCACTGGGTAGTGAAAACAGTGTAATTAAATTTCTTCTAGTTAAGACTTCAAATTAATAATTCTTATCACTAAAGAGCCAAATCTGAGGTACTACCCACAAAAATACAGAGACACACACAAACCACATCAACATCATGACCTCAGTTTACAAGTAAGGGAGAGGCACCATTACACTGTAAAGACACCAATGACCAAAATATTCAAATGGCTGTTCCAGGCAACATCCACTGTTTCCTGGATTTCAAGGGTGTTCATAGAAATCACACCAAAAACAAAACAAAAAAGGTTGTGGGACCAAATACGGAAAACACTAGAGCAATATTTCTCAAAGCCTCCAACATGGTAATGTGAACTGTGATCCTAAGGGGAGAAAGAAAGAACATAGCATTGTTTCCCAAACTCATGTGCGCAAGGAACCCTTTTTCCACCCACAGCATCTCTTTAAACTTGTATCACAAAGAATGCCACCTTAAGCAATACTGCTTCAGATATTCCCAAATTAAGTTATTGACATTCTATGCTGTTACTCTGTTCTGAACTGGTAATTAACGGCACTGTCAGAAATAGCACAAATCAAATTCTGGAAATCAATGAAAATCTTTTTTAAAAATCTTAAACTAAGCATAAAGAGATAACTAAAGGCATAAACCGGCCCTTCTGCCTGACCCATTTCATAACCATTTCAACAGTAACGATTCAGCTACTCAAAGATTATAAATTTAAAAATTCTACTTTATTTTTCATAAGAAACGAATATACCTACTACCCATAATTTTGACACAAACGTATCGTGCAACCTTAATATATAATTATCAAATCTGATAATGAACGTTCTGTAAATTACTAGCTACAATTTGTTTCTGTTTGCCCATTAACTATAGCTGAGGGGGGGTGGGGAGGGAGGTTGAAAGAAGGCTCCTTTCAGTTGTCCTTCCAAAAATTTCACCTCTAAAAGAGTGTTCACAAACTCAATATATCCAGGTATAAACTCCTAAGTTTAGGTTTACTTTTCACTGCCTAACAAAAGGTATGTAGGAAACAATTACTGTATTCTCCATCAATCCTTTCAGACTGCATGGAGTTCCTTCTAGAAAATTCGAACAGAAAAAAAGTCACACAGGTATTTGCATTTTAGTACCTATGTCGTCTTTGGCACAAGTCACATTATACAGTGAAATCCTTTAAAACATTTAAATGTACCTTGTATTGCTTTTTGATGGACACGCTAAAATAGCCAAACAATCCGTATTTATCAAGAGTAAAAACACTTCAACATGTACGGGCAATCTTCTCCAAAACCTGAAATCCAATTCACAAATTATAAAAAGCAAATAAACATAAAAACAATTTCTTAAACAAACTTTGAGATGAGTAGGGAACATTTATTACTGAAGCCATTACTCAAAACGAACCTCTGTAAAATCGAGAACGCACAATCAATGCAAGGAGCTGCCCGAGAAAGCCAAACCGAGGCGCTGCGCAGTTCCCGCATGGCACAATTCATCTCAACACATTCCTTGCCGAGCACATCCAAGGTCATTTATGATGGAGAGGGAAAGTGCGTGTCTCTCGAAAGCACGCACCCGGCCCACCGCGCCCCCCAGGAGGCGGCGAGGTGCTGGGCACCCCGGGCAGAGGGCTTAGCGGGCGCGAGGACTGCCGGTGGGCGTTCCGGCGCCGTGGAAACGCGCCCGGCTGCGGAGCCCACAACTTGCAAGGACCGCGGCACCCCTCAGCCTCGGACGGGTGGCCCGAGGGCAGGCCCCGCGTCCCCCCGGCGACCCGACCCGCAACGCCGGGGTTCCGCCCCTCCCCCGCCCCGCCCCCGTCGCCGGCCGGGGATTATGCAACGCTCCCCCTCCTCGTCCGCGCCCTGGCGCAGCGCCCCCTCCCCGCTCCCGACTGCGCAGCGCCGCCGCCCCCCGCCCGTGGGCCTCCCCGCCCGGCTCCGAACAAAGCGCGCGCTAAGGGGCCGGCGGCGGCCGTGGGACCGGGGACCGGAGGGCGGCGGCCATGTTGGCGGGGGGCGGTGGGAATGAGGGGACAGAAGAGTGGGGGGGGCCGGCGAACAAAGGAGCGCGCGCCCGCCCGGAGGCCCAGGCCCGCCCCGCCCCGGTCCTCGCCGCGGCCTAGCCGGCAGGGGGCGCTGTGCGGGCGCCGCCCGCCGGACAATGCGCCGCGGGGCCCCGCGCGGGCCGCGCTCACCTGCGCCCCTGGCCAGCCCGCCGCGACCCCCGGCCCTCCCCCAGCCCGCGTCGCCGCCTCTCACAACCTTTCATGGCCCACGCCCGTCCCGAACGGGCCTCACCTGCCGGCCGCTAAGGCCGTCGTCCGCAGGCCCTACGGGCTCCACCGTCGGTAGCTCCAGCTCCCGCCGGCCCCAGCCCGAGCCAGACGGCGCCTCCCCGCCCCCGCTCCCTCGCCGCGGCCGCCGCCCGCCCCCCAGCCACCAGGGCGCACGCGCACTGCGCCCGCCGAACTGCGACGGCCGCGCCGCCCCGGCGCTCGGCGCCGCCGGCCGCGCTGCGCTGCGCAGGCGCATACGGGAGGGGCGGGGCCTGAGGGGGCTAGCCCTAGCGCCGCTCACCTGGCGGGCGGAGGGGTGGGGCGCGAGCCAGAGGCAGCCAGGTGCGCGCCGGGGCGGGGTGGAGAGCTGAGCCCAAGAGTCCTGGAGCCTGCGGGGACGCAGCTTCTCCCGGAAGGTTGGCAGCCTGGGGAGGGTTTCGTTTTCGTGCAGTAGGAGGACTCTCGAGAAAGGACAGGCCCACTTTGTCCCGGGATGTCAGCAGCTCGTCGTCTTAAGGCGAGCACACCGCGGAGACTGACGAAGCTGGGCCGTGTGGCTTGGCCGTGAGCGCTGAACCGCGGATGGCACCGCAGCTCAGCTCCAACGCGCCAGTTCAGGGCTGCAGCACGCCAGCCCTTTCAAAGAATGGATTTGCTTCCTGTGACTCCCTTAAGAGACGTTTCCTCCACCACCGCAATGCGCAGACTGGCGGCGTCACTTCGCTCACTCGCAGGCGGCCTCCCCGCAGAACGCCTGGCTCGGGTTAGCTGAAACTCCGTAGCCTCACCTACAAATACCTGGCCTGTCCCAGGTTGTGTGGGGACGTGATGTGGCTTCAGCAAAGCCAGAAACGTTCTGTTTCCAACCTCCACCGCAAATAGAACTCGGCCTGCGCTCCTCACGAGGTTAGGAGCTAGAAATTCCCATGATCGCTCATGAAATTCATTTGACTTCCGTTTCAGTTAAGATGCCTTCTGTGTATTTTTTTGGTTTTGTTCGGAGAGGAGGGGGAGAGAAGCATCCAGAACCGTTTGTACTCCTGCGAAGTGCGGGACATGGAGGCCGAATTGAGCCAGGCGCTCTTCCCTCTCCCAGCCCGGTGTCCTCCAGCCGGTCACCGACCTGGTTCCTCGAATGCGAGGGCGCAGCCTCCTCATAATAAACCGCCTCCCAAAGTGTTGTCGGATCAAATTTCAGAACTTGTTATTGGAAAGCACCTCGTACACTCAAACTGCAGCACAATTATTAGTTAGCAATGCTCTTTGGGATTTTACTCGCACCTTTTCTTCCGTGTAAGATTGATACGTGCCTGCTCAAATTGAAGTGCTTGTCTCAGATGACACACTTGGCGGGCACAGGAAGTTCACAAGCCAACTAGAGGGCTAATTTCAATAGATATAAAAGTGTATCACTGTACTTACCAGTTTGCAAGTATTGTGAAGTATTAGTTTTCAATTGTGTGTTTAATGTTTTATTATTTATTTAGTTATTTTGCAGGGAGAGAGTGGGTTTTTGGTGAAGAGAAATATTCTCTCTTTAATGTTCTATAGTGGAGCATCTCAGGAACAAGGAGCCATGGGAAGAAGGCAGGTGCCAAAGAGTCCCCTGGTTGAAACACTTCAGTGTTATTGGTGAGACCCCTGGACTTCTCCACCTCAGCAATATTGATATTTGGGGCCAGATAATTCTTTGGACACCGAAGCTCAGCTCCAGGCGGTGGGGGGGGGGCGGGGAGAGGGGACCATTCTGTGCTTTGTAAGATGTTTGGCAGCATCCCTGTCCTCTACCCACTAGATGCCAGTAGCACACCTCCTCCCCCAACCTTAGCAACCAAAAATGTCTCCAAAGTCAAATGTGTTGCCACACCTCCTTCCCGCTTCCTCAGCCCCTGGTTTACATTTTGCTTCTAGTGATGATCTCTTTGGGAGCTATCAAAAATCCATAGGCCAAAATGTCACCCAGCCCTGTATCAGAAAGGGCCATACTCCAGAGCTATAAATATCTCACCCACATCTAAGACCTTGCTCATTAGTATGTTGAATGTCAAAAACGGATGTCTGTCTAATCAAAGTGGGGGAAAAAAATCAGACAAGTTCAGATTGAGAGACATTCAACAAAAGACTTCCACTGGAGTCTGGACTCTTCAAAAAGTCAAGCTAGGGAATCGATCCAGACAAAGAAAACCACAACCAAGTCCATTAAGTTACCTTTGATCCAACACTGCATTGAAGGAAAAGGCTATGAAAGAGATTTGAGAGAGGATCGGCCAACTTTGTATGCACTATATGTTAGTATTATGGAATCGTTAAATTTTTAAGTCTGACAATGGCTATTTACAAGAATCCCCTAGTTCTTAGGAGATTAGTACTGAATCATTTAAAGTCGAGTCCTGCTGGCTATAACTTACTTTTAAATGTCTCAGAAACAGAGGTATTTTATATGGAAATGAAGCAAATGTAGCAAAATGTTAACATTTGGTGAACCTAGGTGATAGTACTGTGTGTTCATTGTGCAGTTTTTTCAACTTTTCTGAAAAACTGAAACTTTTCAAAATAAAAAGTTGGAAAAATAGAGTTCAAGTTATTTTATGAATTTCTAGGATATTAAACCACATTGATTCAACTTCTCAGGAAGCCCCAGTTCTCCTCCAACTTGCTAACCAAATATTTCCAGAAACTCAAGTATATAATTTCTTTAAATACTTTCTCAACCACACTCTACTTCTGGAGCTTGGGTCAAAGGGCCTACATATATTTTTCCTCCTTCAGCAAGCTTATTAAATACAAACTGACATTTAAAAGACTTGGGCTATACTAGGCCTATCTTTTTTAACTCAGGATTCCTGGGCTCCTACTTGGGGAGAAGGATTTCTGCCCCAAGGATGAATATAGTTGTGATGTAGTGGGAGAAGAAAGAGATGTCAAAGGTATTGGGGGAAGAGGTTACGTCTAAAGTGAAACTTGATATATTCACCCCACTGGTATTGATGTAATAATTGGAAAATGACCCTTGGGATCCTTATCAAATTAGTTATATTTATCACAGAATTATTCAGCACAACAAAATGTATTCAGTATTCAGTATATACACCAAGCACATGAATAATTCTTTGCATTGGTTTAATCTGTAGGTGGGTCAGCTTGAAGGTCCACCAGGTACCTTGTAGGTAAGGATGCTCTCTCCCCAGTGGCTACCTGGGTCATTCCCAAATCAGTCAGCCTGCCCCTGACCTGCCCCAAAGTCCTTAAGCTGGGACTACTCAGGATTCTCAAACTTGGTGAATAGTAACATGTTGGCCCTCGATATGATTGGGGTTCATGCTGAGTCTCCCACTCCTTCCCCCACCCCCCTGTGGCTTTATGGATATGCTGATTGGACAACCCTAATGATATAGTTTGAATATTTGTCCCCTCCAAAACTCATGTTGAAATTGTCAACGGAAAAAAGACCAAACTCTGTAAAATAATTTTAAAGAGATTTACTCTGAGCCAAATTTGAGGACCATGGCCCGGAGCCACACCCTAGAGCCCCTGAGCAGTGGACTCACTGAGGTTGGGTTACAGTTTGGTTTTATACCTTTCAGGGAGGCAGGGGTTACAGGTAAAGTCATAAATCAATACGTGGGAGGCATACATTGATTTGGCCCAAAAAGGTGGGCCATCTCGAAGCGGAGGCTTACAGGTTATAGGTGGGTTTAAAGATTCTTTGGCCTGTAATTGGTTAAAGACATGAAGCTTTGTCTAAAGGCTTGGAATGTTTTAACATAAGGAGCTCTTTATCAGAGATAAGCCACTGGACATAGATTTGTTGTGTAAATTGAGGACCTGCAGGTTTGTCTTGCATAGCCTTAGGCCTGTTAATGGGTTACAAAGGATGTCATCAAGAAGGGAGGGGGGCATGATAAGTCATGTCTGACCTCC
>CAUYSK010070216.1:0-12873 GCA_963575035.1 Avahi laniger | reverse complement strand
CCAAATCTGTTTCTCATTGGCTTTGAGTGGTGGTCTGTATTTACTACTGAGAAAAAATAGCCACAGTCAATCTGTTGATGAAGATGCATGACAAACACTAGACTCAGGAAGGCTGTCCCTAATTTCACCTCCTCTTGGCTGTTCCCTCCTTGTTGAGGACAGGCCGCTTTGCCCTCAGACTGGAACGCACAGCTCTAGCCCAAGCAACCCTGCCCTAACTCCATGCCTGCTGGCTGTCTGGACGGAATCTGGTGTTTCACGTCCCTCTTCTGCTTGGCTGCTGGCCATATGGAGGAATAAATAGAGATGATGATGATAAGTAAATAGAGTAGGTGATAATATCAAGGCATTGAAAGCAGATAAGGGACAGTGTTGATGAAAAGAGACTAGACTCCAAATTGGACAGACCAGAGATTTTGAGATGCGTTTCACACCCACTCCCACCCCAGGATGATGACCCCATCGCTTCCCTCCTCCGACTCCATAGTAGAAGGAGAAGACACCTACTGCATAGGACGGTCCCTGTCCAGCTTCTGTGGTGAGCGGTGGCCCACGATGGGCTTGGGCTGCAAGGTCAGGTCAGGGGGCCCTGGCAGTGGATGCCTGAGGCTCTGCTCTGGCATCTGGATTGGAACCTAAAGAGGAAAGAGGAGGCACAGCTGGAAGAGCCAGGGTGGCCACCCTGCCTCTACGAAAGCAACTCCTAAAATCTTTCCTTCCTCCAAGCATGACAATGGCAGCTCCTGGAATACCCAGGTCCTGGGAGAGGCTTTCATCCTCCCAGTCACTTCCAAACACACAAGGATCTGATAGAATATTTCTCCTTCCTGTGCAGGATCTGAAAGCCTCTGCCCCGCCATTTTTTTTTCTTTTTTTTTTTGAGACAGAGTCTCACTGTGTTGTCTGGGCTGGAGTGCCGTGGCGTCAGCCTAGCTCACAGCAACCTCAAACTCCTGGGCTCAAGCGATCCTCCTGCCTCAGCCTCCCGAGTAGCTGGGACTACAGGCATGTGCCACCATGCCCGGCTAATTTTTTCTATATATATATATATTTTTAGTTGTCCAATTAATTTCTTTCTATTTTTAGTAGAGACACGGTCTCGCTCTTGCTCAGGCTGGTCTCGAACTCCTGAGCTCAAACAATCCGCCCGCCTCGGCCTCCCAGAGTGCTAGGATTACAGGTGTGAGCCACCACGCCTCCTAATGACTAAGGTGGAAGACATCCAGGTGGAGAACTGGGAATGAGGGGCCCCCAAGTCAGGGAGAGATATTTCTCCACTATTTCACCAGCTCTAAGCCCTCCCAATGCCCAGGCCACACGTCCTCAAGTCCTACCTCCTCTGCTGGGCTTTTGTCCTTGTCCTCTGAGGAATGCTTCTGGTCTGAAGAGTTCCCTTCCACAACCCTCTCTACCTGAGCCTCTGTCTCCAGGCTCTCCTCTTGAAGGGTTCCGGACCCCACGGGGAGCTCCGGGGTGCAGGGCTGGCCGGGAGGGCAGGGTGGTAAAGGAGAGCTGGGAAGGCTGAGGGGGAAGTGAGAGTCTGAGCAGCAGGATATGGGGCAGGATCTCTGTGGCACCCAGGTGGTATAGACTCCATAAGGGACGGATGCTTGGGCGACCAATGGGCAGTAGTTGAGGGTCGGAGAAGGAGCCAGGGATTTTCTGATTTAAGAAATAATGATACCCAACCTCTGAGTTCATCTGCTCTGGAATAGTAGATACTACCTCTGTGGGCTGTTGTGTCCTTGGCTGCTTTGACATAGGGCATTCTAGGTGACAATTGGTTGCTGGGCACTGGGTGGGAACCCCTGACTCTAGCTGTTGGAGCAGAAGCTGGGGAAGGGGGGCTGGCCCTCCATCCTGGCCAAGCTGAATGGTGGGGGCGGGCATGGGCAGTAGAACTCACTGTCGTTGTGGTGGGTCCAACTTGGGGGACCCTAGGAAGTCCTGCTGTGGGGGCTGGGCTCCCGCCTCATACACCTGGAGCTTCTTCCTCAGAGCAGCTACCTGGAACAGGAGCAGCCCAGCCCCTCAGCGCCCCGGCTGAACACAGGAGCGGAGGGGTGGGCCTAGACCCCTGGCTGCACCCCAAAGTTCCTGTCCCTCACTCTGTGCCAAGCCTGCTCTCCAGGTGGGCTCCTCACCTCAGCCTGGAGCTGCTGGCAGATGGTGGCATACTGGCTGATGTGACAATCCAAGCTGATCACGTTGCTCTTCAGCTGAGAGGGGGCACAGGGGAGAGATTTGTTTGTTTATTCAGAGCAGCTTTTATCAACCACCCCAACGGCTGGGCTCTGCACTGGGGGTCTCACGTTACTGTGACGCACTCTCGCAAGTGGGGAAACATGCCTGAGACCCCACTGCAAGAGGCAGATGGTTGCCTTTGAACCCAAAACCCTGACTCTCCGACCAAGACATCCTGGCCAGGCATAGGCTTTTCCACAGCTGCCCCAGGAGAGCCAGGGAGGGGGAGGAAGCAGGGAGGGGGAGACCAAGCAGATGTGGCAGAAACCAGAGCAACTCTGCTGTTATTTGTGTTAACATGTGTCTCTTTTGCTGAAAATATGGTCCTACTGCTAAAAACAAGCCTGAATTGTTCTGCTGGCCAACACTCAGCTACCCGCCTTGTTGCTCCCCTCAGTTTTGGTGACCATCCTGTCTCTTCCCAGCTGGAGTCTTCCCACCCAAGAATGGGGACTGTGTGGCTTCTATCACAGAGAATCTCCCAGGAGACAGAGCCTAGGGAACTTCTTTCCTCTGCCTTGAGGATCTGGGTCTGTCCCTTCCTGCTCCCGGGCTGCAGCTCCCTCCATGCCTAGGCTGGCCTTCCATGGCTGGCACGCACCGAGAGTCTGATCTCCTTGGCCCGGTCGGCATACTTGAGGGTGTTGTACGTGTCCTCGTAGGCCAGGCTGGAGGGGCTGACGGCAGCGATCATCACTGTGCGGCAGTTGCCCCCAAGGGAGTCTTTGAGCAGGCGCGTCAGTTTGCTGTCCCGGTAGGGCACGTGAGTCTTGCGGCCCTGGGGGCAGCAAGCAGATGTGGGGTGAGGTAGATGGACAAGGCTGACCCAGGCTGGGGCCTGGTGGCCTTTTGCCCAGGTTTTAGGTGCTCAGTTGCTGTCCTGGGGAGGACACTGGTCAGCGCTGCTTTACCTTTGCGTCGGCCAGGGCATTGAGGACGTTGATGAGGGCCAGCAGAGAGCGGTTGATGTTGGCACCCTCCCGCAGCCGCTCTCCCTTTGTGCCGGTGCTGGACGCCCGCTCTGAGCCAGCCAGGTCAATCAGGCTCATCTTGGCCACCTGAACGGCCTGGGTCAGTCCTGGAACCCGGTCCTGCTGCTTCACAAAGATCTGGGGCAGGTGGCAGGGGTGAGGGGGAGCCAGGCCTTAGGAACCCTGGCTTCAGGCTCTGACACATGACCCCTCTCACCTGGAAGATGGCATGGGAGCGGGAGGATGCGGCATTGGCATCAGTAGGGTGCTGTGTGCGGTTCCGATTCCCCCTGGTCAGCATCTCCAGCAGCTGCTCAGCTGAGGCTGGCTACAGAGGAGATGCCCAGGAAGGGGGCTGTGGTCTCCCCCACCAGGGTTTCTCCCCTGACAGGAAGGGCCGCTCTTCAGAACCAGTGTCACCCCCCTTGTCACCCCGCCACCACCACAGGGTCCAGGGTGTCCCCAAACGGCCTATGAGGGAACCCCAGAGGACCAAAGGGGCTGCTCATCCCACCTGAGCCCAGCCCCACACCTGGTGGAAAGAAATTCCTTGCACCACCACCCCCTTGTCGGGGTCCTCACGGATGGCGAGGGGCCCCTTGGGCTCCAGGAGGTCGTGGATCTGCTCATTGTACACCTGCAGAGAAAGGAAGTGGGAAGGAGACCTCAGGGAGAGGACCCAGCAGGCCACCAGCGGAACTTTAAGGGACGATGTTAGTGATGTGAGCAGGGTGGACTGTTCACTCACAGTCTCTCACAGGGCTGTATCTGGAGTCCTGGGCTCTCGTCGGGGCCCAGGTCTCCATTTCCTGCCCAGCCCCCACTCCCCCTCCCCATCTGCTCACTTTCCCCCTCAGGTTGTGAAAAGGAGGGGTGAGGCCACAGGGCCAGGGGAGGGAACAGCCATACCTCCTGGTAGCTGATGAGCACCTCGAAACACTTCTCCTCCTGGAGGGCCTCAAGACGCCTGTACAGCTCCACGGTGGTGAGGTACATGATGCCAGGGTCCCCCTCTCTTCCCAGCATGGTATGTGTCTTCCCGGCCCCGGTGGCCCCATAGGCAAACACTGCAGAGGACAGAGTAGGGAGCAGGGTGGCAAGGCCAGATCTGCTTCCCCAGGTTGGCCCCAGTGCAGTTCCGCCCAGCTCAGCCTTCCTTCCCCTTCAAGCCCCTTTCCTTTGCCTTCCGTGTCCACCCGTCTGCTGCTCCTACCACCCGCATCCGGTGTTCCCACTGCAGCTCTGCGTTCTCCATCTGTCCTGGCTCCCCGCAGGCCTGTGGGTTTGAGGGCCATGGGACCCCCATTACGCTGGGGCCAGCCCCTCCTTCTCCAGTCTGGTTAGCTTCCTCTGCTAAAGGCCTGGAATTCTTTCCCTCTTGTCACTTACCTGGTTACACACTTGTGACTTTGTGATTCGTGTCTGCTCCCCCTCTAGACTGGAAGCATCAAGAGGGAGGAACCACAGGGTCTGTCTGACTTGCTACTGTATCCCAGGCCGGGCAGAGTGTCTCACACTGGGCAGAGTGAGTCAATGGGGGCCCCACAGAGAATGAAAGGGCCAGAGCTCTCCTCAAGTCATGCCCAGCTGGGGGGAGGCAGGCACGTGTCAGAAGATACACGAAACCCTTCCCTTAGGAGGAGGCAAGAGGCAAGGCCACTACCAGGCAGGGTGCAGGTTCTCACCTGAGCAGTTGTAGCCCTGGAGGAAGCCATCCAGGATGTCGTGGGTGGTGTGCTGGAACACATCCTGTTGGGTGGCTGCCTCACCAAAGACCCGGTCAAAGACAAACGTCAGGTCTTTGCCCTTCCTTTTGGGGCCATCTTGGGTGCTGCCCCATTTAAGGCTGGGGAACCCTCCATCGGGCTCCTCAGGGTTAAACACCAGCACCCGCTCGTCCACCACCTGAACCACAGGCCGACGTTGACTGTCCAGCTCCCGAGGGGTGGGGGGCCGTACCCGCACCACCACCCGCACCATGCTGTCCTCCACTGCCATCACCATGGCAACACCTGGGCAGAGACATGATGGAGATGAGGACCAATCCAACCCCAGGCCTGACCAAGTGCCCCTTCAGCATTCAAGGGCCACCTCTGCCCCCTTCCCAAGGTCTGGTCTCCATTTTATACCTCAAGACAGTAAGAATGTTGGTGCCAGCACCAGTTACTAATAAATATTTCTTTCTCACCTGAAATATCTGTCATATTCAGATGTCTATATTTTCAGACATCTATTACTATGCCTTCTATCATGTTCCTCTGATGTATTCGTCTACTCTTGTGCCAATACCATACTGTTTCCACTGTAGCACTTTACAGTGTGCTTTATAGCTAGTAAAGCAAGAACCACGTCACTCATCTTCTTTCTCATAACTTTCTTGGTTATTTTAAGGCATTGATTATGTTATTTGACTTTAAGAACATTTTATTGATATCAATTCTACCTCCAACCCAGCAGCCCCCTCTCCCCTCAAAAAAACCCTAGTGGGATTACAATTGGACTTGCATCGAATTTACATATTTATTTTATTATATTAAACCTTTTCAGGCAAGACTGTGGCTATTGCCTTTCTATTTGTTTGGATTTTTTTTTTTTTTTTGAGACAGAGTCTCACTCTGTTGCCTGGAGTAGAGTGCCATGGCATCAGCCTAGCTCACCGCAACCTCAAACTCCTGGGTTCAAGCAATCCTACTGCCTCAACCTCTCAAGTAGCTGGGACTACAGGGACGTGCCACCATGCCCAGCTAATTTTTTCTATATAGATGTTTAGTTGTCCAAATAATTTCTTTCTATTTTTAGTAGAGACAGGGTCTCGCTCTTGCTCAGACTGGTCTCAAACTCCTGAGCTTGAGTGATTCACTCGCCTCGGCCTCCCAGAGTGCTAGGATTACAGGTGTGAGCCACCGCACCTGGCCTTGTTTGGATATTTTTTATGTCCCTCAAGATTTTATAGTTTTCTATCTCTTCAGTTTGGTTCTGTGATTGTTCTTTTAATATAATTCCCAGGTATTTTATGGATTTCATTGCTCTTATGAATGGAACGTCTTCCCTCATTTCCATTTCCAGCTGGTAATTGCTAGTATGGAGAAACATAATTGATTTGTATATATTTGTCCTATATCCACCACCCTCAAACTCTCTTATTAATTCCAGTTGTTTTTATTAGGGCTTATTGGGTTGTCTAAGTATACAATTATGTATCAGAAGAGAAAAAAATTAGCTTCTCTTTTACACACTTACACCAAATATTTCATTTCTTATCTATTGCAGCCTCTAAAACTTCTAAAACAATGTTGAATACTAACGATGATAATGGGCATCCCTGTGCTGCTCCTGATCTTAAAGGAAATTGCTTTAGTGCTTCAGTATTTAGAGATTAGTTTTGGACAAATAGTCTTTATCATATTAGTAATTTCTATTCTTATTTTAGTCATAGTTGTTATTAGGAAAATGTAGAATTTTATCTAATGCTTTTCTAGTATCACCAGATATGTTTATGGTTTTTTCCCTCCCTTATTTTGTTGATGTGGCAAGTTATTTGATATTATTCCTGGTATCAAACCAACCATGCATTCCTGGAAAAAAATCCCACCCTGGCCGTAATGAAGTTTTCGACATTTAAATGGTCAAACATGGCTGGGCACAGTGAATCATGCCTATAATCCTAGCACTCTGGGAGGCCAAGGCGGGAGGATCGCATGAGCTCAGGAGTTCAAGACCAGCCTGAGCAAAAGTGAGACCCCCAACTCTACAGAAAAATTAGGATCACTTGAGCCCAGGAGTTTGAGGTTACAGTGAGCTATGATGACACCATTGCACTCTAGCCTCCACGACAGAGTGAGACTCCATCTTCCCCACAAAGTAATAAACATTTTCTTGTATTTCTGTCTAATACTTTTTCTTTCTTACATTTAGGTCTTCATCGAGATGCAATTTATTTTTTGTGAACTATGTGAGTTTTCTAAATGTCTTTTCTTTACAATTGGTAAGCAGTTATCTCAAGGCCATTTATTGAATAGTGTATTCTTTCTACACCAATTTGAAATGCTAATTTTTTTTTTTTTTTTTGAGACAGCGTCTTGCTCTTGGTCAGGCTGGTCTCAAACTCCTGATCAAGTGATCCTCCCACCTCAGCCTCCCAGACTGCTAGAATTACAGGCGTGAGCCACCACATCCAGCCTGAAATGCCAAATTGAACCTAACTAAATTCTCATAGAAATATGAATTTGTTTCTGGACTTTCTATTCTGTTTCATGGATACGTCCATTCCATTTCCAGTACCTCATTGTTGTAGATACTGTGGTTCTATAATATATCCTCTCATTGCTCCTTTTCCTGGCTATTCTTTGGCATCTTGTCTCGCATGTGATTTTAGAATCAGCTGATAAAGTTCTATGAAAATCCTGCTAAGATTTTAATTTGGATTATTTTGAATTTATAGATTAATGAGGAGAATTAGCATCTTTACAATATTGAGTCTTCCCATCTAGGAACTGGTACCTCTTTCCATTTATTCACAGCTTTATAATCTTCAGTAAAATTTTATAATTTTCCCCACATGGGTATTATATATTTCTTAATAGGTTTATTACTAGTTATTATATAGCCTTTGTTATATTGTGAATAGGCTCCTTTTAAAATTACATTTTAAAATTCATTTTTGCCAGAATATATGAATGCTACTCATTTATATATGCGGATCTTGTATCTGGTCTAAAGGGCTAAACTCCCTTATGGTTCTAATAGATTGTCATTGATTCTTTTAGATCTTTCAATTAAATGATAATATAGTTTGCAAATAATGACAGTTACTTCTATTTTTAACTCTTCTATATTTAGTTCACCACCTCTGCTGCCCATTAGGAATGTAGGAATGGCTGCTGAATTTTATCAAATGCTTTTTGGCACTTGTCAAAATGATCACAACAGTATTTCTCTTTTACTCTGTTAATAGAGAGGGTGACACAACAGATTTCCTAATGTTAACCAGGTAATAATTTCAAACATTTTTTAAAAATTTTTTTGGAGGCCAGGCGTGGTGGCTCACGCCTGTGATCCTAGCTCTCTGGAAGGTCGAGGCGGGTGGATTGTTTGAGCTCAGGAGTTCGAAACCAGCCTGAGCAAGAGTGAGACGCCGTCTCTCCTAAAATTAGAAAGAAATTAATTGTACAACTAAAAATATATAGAAAAAATTAGCTGGGCATGGTGGCGCATGTCTGTAGTCCCAGCTACTCAGGAGGCTGAGGCAGGAGGATTGCTTGAGCCCAGGAGTTTGAGGTTGCTGTGAGCTAGGCAGACGCCATGGCACTCTAGCCCAGGCAACATAGTGAGACTCTGTCTCAAAAAAAAAAAAAAAATTTTTTTTGGAGACGTGGTCTCACACTATTGCCCAGTTTGGCCTTGAACTTCTAGGCTTGAGCAATCCTCCCGCCTCAGTCTCCCAAGTAGCTGGGACTAAAGGTGGGAGCCACTGTGCCCAGCCCAAACACTTATTTACCCATTCTGTCTTGTATTTCCTCCAGACTTCTCTCCTTGGTTTTTTATTTCTTTTTTGAGCCAGCTTACTGAGGATAGGGATGGAATTTTTGGAATTCAGGAGTCACAGATATTCTGGAAAAGTTCAACCTAACTTTAAGTATATATTAACAGGGATAAAGAGAGGGGCTTTTCCTGGGGGATATGAATAGATGAATGTTTTCCCTGTAAAGACTAAGTCCCACTGATGGGTCACAATTACCAAGGTCATTCAGCAAAGAAAAGTGAGGTTTCTACCTAATACTCCAGAAAACAGCTCAGGTTTTCCTTGGGGAATGAGGCAGAATAGAGCTAAATTGAAACTCCTGTCCCTTCACCCCTAAACTTCTTCTCTTCTTCACCATGCAAAACAAGAAAAATATGTAAACCAATGATAATCCTTTTACATGTGTATAATTCTATTCCTGTCCCAGCAATCAGATTGCCATAATAAACATGTTAGCTACATGCTCACTATGTCAGAAACCTTTCAAAGCACCTTATGCATATCACCTCCTTTTATCCCCATTGCAATCCCACAAGATAGATACTATTATTATACTCATTTTTCAATGGGGAAATTGAGACAGAGAGGGTTAAGCAATTTGCCCAAGGTCCCAAAGCTAGTGAGTGATGGAGCTCCATTCCAACCAAGGCAGTCTAACTGCAGAGCCTGCTATACTGCTTTATAATGATATTATATATTATGCTATGATGATCACATTGTTGTAATAGTCCCTTATGTTTGTGTAATAATTATAATCACTTTTACAGAATTAGCATTATGTATTCTGCAAACACTTTCAGATATATGGACTGTACCTAATTTTCAACAGAGAGAGTTCCTATCTCCCACCCTTGCATTCCCACCCCCGGGAAATCCCACTTTTGTAGCTGGGGAAGTGAAGGCAGAGGGTCCCTGGGTCTGCATGGGCCACCTTCCTGGCAGTCCCAGCTCTCCATGGGGAGGGCACCAGCTGAGGAGCCACAGAGCAGCCTAACAATCTAAGCAGGAAATTAAAAAGGGCACTGGCAAAGAAGTGCGCATAACCTTTACAGTTCTCTCCTCCCCGCCTCCTGAGGGCAGTGAGGCTGAGTCTGTTTGCCTAATGAGATGTTTTCCTTTTTTCTGAGCCAGCGCTGGTGGCACAGGTGCAGGATTCGGGTGTCACTTGGCATGTCCGCTGCTAGGATGCCTGGGTCCTGGACCCTGTTCTGCATCTGACTGAAAGGAAGGTCTTTTCACCAGCCACACCATGTGGATGTCGCGTCAGCTTCCCCCTTTGAGAGCCAGAGAAAAACAGCTACATTTCTGCTCCCGCCCCAGAGGGATGGGGAGATTAATGAGAGAACGTTTGTCAGGTTTGCTTTGATCCTTGGTTGGAAAGAGCATTTCAGCCCAAAGTACAAGGGAGATGATTCTTTAATAAGATCTTCGGGATTTTCAGCTAGCCACAGTCACGTCCTGTTTCTAACCTAGGGCAGCTCATTAAAAACCCAGAGGCTAGTGCTCTGCTAAGCTGGGGCTGAGAAGCCAAGATTCAGTTGTTTTGGGGATGGCCTTCTTTGCCCACCCTTGTAGGCACAGGCCCAACAAACCCGAGCTCTTCAGAAGGCCCTGGAGAAGAATTTCAGAGACTTGAGGGGATCCCCCTGCAGACACTGGGAGCTGGGAAAGGTGGGGGAAAAAGCCCAGCCCTCCGATGTCCTACTTTTATAGGGGTAGCCGTTATAGAGGTCGCTGTAGTCTCCTTCATCTCTCCCTCACAACCCTCAAACACTTGTTTTTTGTCCTTAAGCTCCAAGAGAGCAGGACCCTCTTCTGACGTAGTCTGTGCACCCTAGGTGCCTGGGTACCCAGCCCAGTAAGCAGCAGATGCTGAATTTGTCCTGTGAATGCATAAAGGCCAGGAAAGAGCAGAGTCTAAATCCAAAAGTCTAAAAATAATTATTATTATAGCTAACATTTACTGAGTACTTACTATGTATCAGACATCATGTTAAGTGCTTTACAAAAGGTGTTAAACTTTCACAAGAATTGTTACATCCCTACTCTACAAGGGAAACAGGAGGCACGTGATCTTGTCTCCCAGATGGTAAGTAGCAAGGCCAGAACTTGACCTTGTGTCACCAGAGGCACTACTCCATCCTTAGGCTATTCCGCCCTGCACTTGGGCTTTACCACCTTCCCCTCCCCTTGGTACCCATAAAAGAACAGCATCCCAGGACCACTGATTCTTCCTACATGTGGTTGTGCAGAAGAAGGAGTTTTGTTCTTTTGCTTTCTAAATAGACAATCTTAAGGCTGTAATTGATAGTTTTATTTCTTTCTAATCTCATCATTTTAATTTATTTTTCTTATCTCAGAGTTCTGGCTAGGATCTCCAGTATAATACTGAATAAAAGCAGTAATAGTTGAGTTTTCTGTTTCTTTTCTGATTTTATAAAGAACACTCCTATTATTTTATGCTTTGTTGGTTTAAGAAAATTTATTTCCATTTCTAGTTTGCCAATATATATATATATTTCTAAAAATCATGAATGGCCATTGAATTCTATTTCTGTGCCTAATGGGATATTGTTTTCTTTTTAAATCTGTAAATGTGTAAATTGTATTAGGAGATTTTGTAATGTTAAACTATTCTTGAATTCCAGGGATAAACTCAACTTGGTTATGCTTGTTTGTTTTTATACATTGCTGGTTTCTAGTTGCTAACATTTTAAGATTTTTACAACTACATTTATAAAAGAGACTGACTTATAATTTTGTCTCATTTTTGGTATCATAAAGTAGACCAAAACTGTTTTTTCTTTTTTCTTAGGGACTGTTTTATAAGATTAGAATCGTCTTTTCCAATTGCCTGTAAGTTTCTGGTGGAATACGGAGGGGGGTTTTGATGTACGTGAAGGTAGATTTTAAACCAATTCAATTTCCTTAATGGAAAATCGAATTCATCAACCGAATACTCTTAAGTCCATTCAGACCTTCCATAACTTCCTGAGTGGGTTTTGGTAAGTTGTTTTTTCCTAGAAAAATTTCCAAAAGCATTGCCAAAAAGGATATTCCATTGAAGTTTCTCTTTTAATCTCTGTAACTAAAGTTATGTTCCTATTTTTCATTCTTAAAATCATTTTTGTATTTCCTTTTTTTAGGAGACAGAGTCTCACTCTGTCTAAATTAATTCTATTATATAGGATTATTAGTAATTACAAATTATATAGTAATTTGATATTTTGAACTATGTGGATCCATAGGACAGTCAAGGGCCCAGGAAGTTGAAAGCAGTTCTGCTTCTCACTCTTAGAGTCCACCAAGCCTCTAGCCCACGGACTCTGAGAGATGGGTGTGAGCTTAACCAAATGCTGGCTGCACAAGTTACAGCCTTCACTCAGAAAAAGGAAAAAGCAAAATATTTCATCATCCATGGAAAATAAACACTGATCTCCACAGCTCTTTTTTCTTTTCCTTTTTTTCAGAGACAGGATCTCTCTGTTGCTCAGGCTGGGTTGCAGTGGCACAATCATAGCTCACTGCAGCCTCAAACTCCTGGGCTCAAGCTATCCTGCCTCAGCCTCTCAAGTAGCTGGGACCACAGGTGTGTGTCCACTGATTTCTCTATTTTTTGAAGAGATGGGTTTTCACTATGTTGCTCAGGCTAGCCTCAAACTCCTAGCCTCAAGTGATCTTCCCACCTGAGCCTCCCAAAGTGCTAGAATTATAGGCATGAGCCATTGTACCCGGCCCCTTTCTTTATTTCTTTATCAATATTGCCAGAGCATTGGCTTTTTTATTAGTCTTTTCAAAGATACAGCTTTTGGCTAAGTTAATCCTCTCTATTATATAGTAAAATGGTATTTCATTAATTTTTTTTAAAATATCCATTCAGCATTCCATATTTCATTAATTTCTGTTTTTAACTTCTTCTTCTGTTCATATTTTAATTGTGTTGTGTTGTTCTGTTCTATCTTATTAAAGTTTGATATTTGCTTCATTTTCAACTTTTTAACCAAATGTTATCATGTAAGCATTTAAGATTATAAATTACCCTCTAAGTATTGCTTTAACTGCATTCTACAAGTTTTACAAATAAGATTTTTATCATTGTTCCATGCTAATTATCTTTTTTTTTTTTTTTTTTTTTGA
>CAUYSK010070215.1:0-19313 GCA_963575035.1 Avahi laniger | reverse complement strand
ACATGTACTCACCATCAAATTGGTATTAACTGATCAACACATAAGTGCATATATAAGAATAACATCTATTGGATGTTGGACAGGGGGGAGGGGGGAGGAGGGAGGAGGGGACGGGTATATGTGTACACAAAGAGTGCAATGAGCACCACGCAATAGGATGGACATATTTGAAGCTTGGACTGAGGGGGGGAGAGGGGGCAAGGGCAGCACACGTAACCTAAACATCTGTACCTCCGTATTATTCTGAAATAAATAAAAAAGAGTGAAAACAAAATAAAGTCTTCAACAGCAGTTTTCCAGAGAGAAAACAAAACAGAAATAAACATTCGTATATACTAATAAATCACCCCCTGTTTGAAGAAAAGCTGCAAATAATTCTACTTAGCTGGAATGCAAGAAAGATTGTAGGAAAGAGTAAGAGTGGGGCAGGAAGAGGGGTGTTATCCTTTTCTACCTTCATGATATTCTATAACAAATACTATTCATAGGTAAGTCATTAAAGATATTCTGATTGGTTTATTTTTTATATTCTCTCTTTAACCCCACTTGGAGCAATATGAAAGCATTTCACAGTATTTGACTATAACATAATTCAATTTATAAAAAAATATACACTCTGTTTATCAAGAATGTACTGGAACTTGTTCTAACAAAAGAATACAAAGAAAGAAAGAAATTTAGTGAACTAGTGATTCAAAGAAAACAAAGTGTATTCTTGGAATAATGGTGATGCAAAGCTTCAAACTACACACATGTGCAATAGATTCAAAATCAAAGAAATCCTAATAGGAGAAAGCAGACGGAATCCTCTAATGATGTATCTCTAAGAAAAAAAAAAAACGTGATGGAGCATTTGGTGTGTGAATTTTGGGAGGAGTTACTGGTTCAGTCAGATATTTGAACTCACCAAGCAATATTTGCTCTATATCAATAAATCTTGAGTAATTTTCTATTTATTTTTGGTTAGCAGAAATTATATCGAGAGATACATGAAAATGATTTTTAGATTAATCTTGATGTAATACACTCTTCTAATATGTAGATTCAATCTTGTGAAGGGATCAGATAAATACATTTTCAATAGGAATTCTTTTTCCCTTCCCCATTCTATTCTGTTTTCTTCTTTTACGGTGTCTATTATCCTCAATTTAAGATTTCTAGATCTGCCCAGCCTATATCTTGATTGCCTGTTAGTAATTTTCTTTAAAATAGGAGTTTAAATAAGAAGTTTATTCTAGACATCAAGGCAAAATAGGCACAATATTTGAAAGTGATTTTCTAAATAATACTTAAAATACTTTGAGAATGAATGAGATCATTTTGTGAGGATGGTACATACGAGAAGTCTTTGGTGTGATCTCATTCATCTTTCCACCATGGAGAACCTAGTACTGGTTCCCACCTTAAACCTAATGATGAGCAGGGTTTTGGCAGGAATCCTAAAAATCCTTCATAAGTGGCAAACTCTGGTGGGATGCAAGGTGATATAGAATCAGCCCGAGAGAAGCATTGAGGACAAGAATTTCCCTGATTGTATTGGTGCCAGAGCTAGGAAGCATCAGTAATGTCAGATTTGTCTACATTCTCCTAGTTTATTGGCCAGAGATTACATATGGGTTTCCAGAAATAGAAACTGTGACCCACATGAGAAAGAGAAGCAACAGGGTGTACAGGACCACACAGATGGGTATAAAAAATCCAGCAGCAAGAGACTAGAAGTGGATGAATGAGAACTGAGAATGAAGTTCCAACTGGCCCCAGAGAATATGGAAGGATCTGAAACAGTGAAGGAAAATGCACTTTGACTAGCCTGACATAAAATATAGAAATAGTCTTAAAATTGTGTAGTAGAAGAAAAAAGTCATTTTTAAACTGCAGTATAACACAGAGTGTATGAAGCCAATTTAGGACTCATGAAAGTACAAACTGCCATACTCCTGTGCCTTTCCTTCCACAGGAATCCACAGAGCAGCTGGCAAAGAATGAGACTGCGAAGAGAAGCAGAGTGAAGAACTAAAGAGTCAATCATGTTTTTCCCATCACAGGCTCCCAACCGGAAACTGCTAGAGCTGTGATAGGGTCTTAACCTTATCACTGCAACAATTTAAAATTTTGATTAATATATTGTTCTCACATTCTAATGATAGAATTGAGTCTGTGTTTAAAACTGCTATCAACCAACTGTTTTCCACATAAGATTAAGCAGACAACTTGTTGGAACTGTCAGAATTCTTATCCAGATAATACAAAATTTACCTTTTTTCTTTTTTTTTTTTAAAGAAATTGGGCAGGATGGAGTGGTGTGATTAATCATAGCTCACTGCAGGCTCAAACTTTTGGGCTCCAGTGATCCTTCTACCCCAGCCTCCTGTTAGCTGGGACTATGGGGTTGTGCAGCATACAAACATGCCCAGCTATTTCTTTTTTAATCTAGGGAAAAGGGTACTTTATTTCACTCAATAAACTAAAGGAATGGAGGAGAGAAGTCAACATAATGCGGTTTAAATGCATCATGAGGCTAGGTTTTTAGTATCTTTAAAAATCTTGATTATAATTTATCCTGGATTGTGTTATATTTTTTTTTCATTTGATTGATCACTCTATCTATGTACCTATCATCTGTCTTCAATCTATCTGAAATTACCATGGATATTATTGAAGCATGGAAAATTGAGATCTGAACAATTAAGATATGAAAAGACCTGAGAGTTTAATCAACCATTCATTTCCATTTATTCACTTGTTAACTCTGCTCTTCTGAACTGTCCTGGATTTGAACACTTTTAATGATAGATAGCAAAAGATTCTTTGAGGTAGTTAAGCTAGAAGTAAGTCTTTTAGTATGTTTTTCCCTATATTTAACTGATCGGTCTCTTTGCATATTCCCCCATTTTACTTCTTCTACCAAATAATGTAAGTCTTTTCTCTGGAGTAATATGTAAGAAGATTTAACATGAGCAATTTTTAAATCATGCAAATTCAGCTATTGTGTTCTCATAACATCTCTTTGCAAATCCCATAATCTTGAACTTCTCATAAGTCATGGCTTCAGACACCATAAGAGATGTTTCTGATTGTTATCTAGGTCCATCTTAAATTGTATCAAATTTTAATGGTTTAGTATTCCACAGAGAATTTTGAATAATTTATAGAAACATATGTCTATTAATATTAACAAATTTTGTTTTTATTTCATCAATTAATGTGACACAATCAGAACTCATATACAGTTAATGAACTTTTAAAACATCTGGTATTATTCAGATAAGACACTATTCATCCAAGGTCATGACATCTTACACCATATAAATTGATGTAGGGGTTTTTTTTGTTTCATTAAAAATATATATGCTATAAATTCAGCTTGCTATATTTAGTTCATAATTCCAATATTGGGAAGTGATTTTAAATTCTTATGATTTTACCAAACTCATTAGATATCCTTTCATTTTCCTGTACTCAGAGTTTTGAAACATCTCATATTTTATTTGATTAATTTATACATGGTACGAGCCTAAAAATAAAAGCACCTATGACATCACTTAATTTGAACCTTGATAGTTTTGGAACATTTTCATATAAATGATATTAGTCTAATATTGCTCACATGTTGAACATGTTCACAAAGATATCAAAGGAGATTTTCAGTAATTTGATAAATAAATGTGTTATATCCACAACTGGCTTCAATTATGTTATATTAAATGACAAATTAAATGGGTTTTGTCATACATTATCTTAAAATAGGTATGATTTAATTAAATAGCAGTCTTTGGATGCAATATACAAAAACTCAAATCATTAACACAGTTTAGCACAAAGGAGGAACTTACTGACTCTTAAATTTAGTTTATTTAATCTTTCTTCATACCTCTACTCCAAACCACTGTCATTTCTTGGTTGGAATATTGAACTAGCTTTCTAACTAGTTTCCCTTCCCCCATTCCATTCAGTGCCTAGTGAGATCTTTTTAAAAAAATCAAATCATTCTACTTTCCTAATATAAATTCACCAATGACCGTCAATTGTCTATAGAGTCTAACATGATTTTGATCATGCTGACAACCTTGGACATATATCCTATTTTCATGTCTCTACATTCTTGAATTCCAGCACACACACATACTCTTTATGTTCCTTGAATACACTGAGAGCTTCTCAACTCAGGGTCTTGGATTACCTATTTTATCTTTCTGTTATGGTTTGTTCTCTCACCTTTAACTGGTTGACTTTTAATGTTGTTCAAAGTATTAAGGGGGTACACATGTTTTCGATTACATGGATCACTTTTATAATGCTTGATTCATGGTTATAAGTGTACCCATTAGGTAGCTTTTGG
Source organism: Avahi laniger (assembly GCA_963575035.1). Taxonomy (NCBI): domain Eukaryota; kingdom Metazoa; phylum Chordata; class Mammalia; order Primates; family Indriidae; genus Avahi; species Avahi laniger. Next base: position 14,974 of record CAUYSK010070215.1, on the reverse strand, counting down.
CCTATCCCCTCCTTCACCTTCCCCTGCTTGATTTCCACTAAGTTTTGCACTCCTCTGTGCACATGTGTGCTTATTGGTTAGTTCATATTCAATAACGAGTACATGTGCTGTTTGTTTTTCCATTCTTGGGATACTTCACTTAGGATAATAGTCTCCAGTTCCATCCAAATTGTTGCAAAAGGCATTAATTTATCTTTTTTATGGCTGAATAGTACTCCATATTATACATATATCACATTTTGTTAATCCATTCATGAATTGATGGGCACTTGGGTTGATTCCACATCTTTGCAATTGTGAATTGTGCTGCAATAAACATTCATGTGCAGGTATCTTTTTGATAAAATGACTTCTTTTCCTTTGGGTAGATACTCAATAGTGGGATTACTGGATCAAATGGTAGGTCTATGACTAACATTCGAATGGCAATCACAGCAACAACAAAAATAAATAAATGGCATCTGATTAAACTGAAAAGCTTTTGCACAGTTAAGGAAATCATCAATAGAACAAATAGCCTACAGAATGGAAGAAAAATTCACAAGCTATACATTCCATTCAGGGCTTATATATAGAATCTATAAAGAACTCAAGTAAATCAACAAGAAAAACAAACACTCCCATTAAAAAGTAGGGAAAAGACATGAGCAGAAGCTTTTCAAAAGAAGATAGACAAATGGCCAGTAAACATTTGAAAAAAGACTCAATGTCACTACCATCAGGGAAATGCAAACCAAAACCACAATGAGACATCACCGTACCTCTGTTAGAACGGCTTTTATTAAAAGTCCCAAAACAATAGATGTTGGAATGGATGCAGAGAAAAAGAAATGGTTATACACTGTTGATGGGACTGCAAATTAGTACAGCCTCTAGGGAAAACAGTATGAAAATTCCTCAAAGAAGCATTTATTTTCTAACAGCCCAATCTAATTTACTCCCACAACCAATTCACACTTTGTCAGTTCATTCTGCTTTATTTCTTTGTGACATAAATTATACTCTACCATTATATTATACTGTTTATTTATTTATACACATTCATCTTCTGTATCGAAGCATAATACGTTAGAATGTATTTACATAAAAATGTGAACCAGAATAGAGAAGAAATCTGGTTTTATTTAGCCTCATCTCCAGCACTGAGAGATGAGTACCTGGCAGTTGGTTGGTATTCATTAAATTTTGATGACTCAAACAATTGTGTATGTCCTGGAAGAAGGATAGAGAGGAAGGAACCAAGTGTATAAAATTTGTCATAACTAAATTTCCTTCTAATGCCTCAGCTTATTTCTGGCTATTCACTTTCTCTCAATCAACCTACTCTTTAATACTAGAAACAAAGTTTCTGGTAACTTAAACTTCTTTGTCATGTTATCCTTGATATGAATAGATTTTTCCATCTCAGCTGAAATGTCAAAAAATTTCTGGGGAAATGGAATGATTGGTCTCACTTTGATCACATATCCAAAGCCCGTATTAATTATTAAAAAATACAAATGTCAGCTAATACCAATGCTTTCCTATTGTCCCCTCTGAGCATACCACTAAACTACATTTTCCAGAGTTCTTGTTTGAGGTAGTGCTTATGTGTGGAATGTGTGTGGAATGTGTGTGGAAAGGAGGTTTGTCAGTTATACTTGAGGGGAATGAAAGTGCATGAACCTTCATCTTGTTCTCTTTCTCCAGTTGCCAGCCAAATAGAAGACACAACAGAGGGCTTCAAGGTCCTGGGATATACAGGAATAGATTAATAAAAAGAGCTTGGATGCCAGGATAATTGCATGAAATCACCATTGATTTTTAATGTCTCTGTCTCCAGTTAAAAGTATAATTTTGCTGTGATAATCTACTGAAACTTCAGTATTGTTCATTACAATAGTTAGCTTACCTGAAAAATATGTATAATTACCAATTTTCACGAATTTTTCTAATGCAAGTCTAAGGCCTTCTACTTAAGTATGATGCAGCAATTTTGGTTCCTAATTTAGAGAAAAAACATAAAACACACCCTGGTAGCACCATCTACTTTTACAATTTTACATTCTTTAGATGGGAATAAAATCTTATAGGTATTTCCAAACCTATCTGCATATAGAAACCTTCTAGAATTTTTTAACAATCTTCTATTCTTTGATATTTATTTCTCTTAGCATGTTTTTTTCAAGTTGGCTTAATACAGTCTTTTCAAGTGACTCTATGTCTTAACTTTTTATAGAAGTGTATCTTCCTTCCTCTCAATAATCATGTTTCATCTTTTTACTGATCCTGAATTAAATTTATCTGTTACAAAATAATTAAAACTGGCACAAAGCACGTTTTCACTTTCAGGAATGAGTACAGTCGGTGTTTGGTAAGAGCACAACTCAACATGTAGGTGGAGAACTTTGAAAACATGTTAGAGAGCAGCCCACTGACAAAATACTTTTATCATGTATAAATATCAGTTATTATTTTTCACAAAATGAATGGAGAACATATAGATCATATTAATGATTAAAAGACATCGATTACCAGAGCTTCTATTTCCTCGTTCCCCGCCACCATCTAATATCACCACACTGTTCACAAATCGATTTCTGTTCAATATAACACTTCTAAATATAGAATTTTCTCTAGTATTTTTACCATCTAGCTAGTTTCTTATAAACAAAACCAAGGAAATCTTTCTTAATTACATTTCTTCTATAATACAAAACTCATGTTCGTCATTTTAGGCTTAATTCAAAAACTCATCAGATAAGTATTAAACTATTCAGTTATAGAGGATATTGTTCCTACTTTATCTTATCTTTCATACTTTAATACTAGAGTGCAAACTTACGGTAAAAATTTATGTATTATAATTATTGTTTATCTGTAGGTCTCTCTCAATGCACAACAATATAGGCTGCAAGGTACTTCAGAGCAGAAACAAAGTTTTATTTATATTTTAAAATCATTCAATTTGGAGTATAGAACATGGAAGGTATTCAATAAAGAACTACCATATATTGACTCCTTACTATGTTCCAGGACCTTGGCTAAATGTTGTACATGGATTATTTCATTGCTCTTCTACAGAAAGCTGTGAAGTGAATATTACTGGTATTTAACTTTTGCAGATGAGATCCTGAAAGTGAAAGAACTTAAATTTTCTCAGGGAATGTCTTGCAGTGAGTAAAGCGTTTGAGTAAAGTTTCTTTGGACAAGTTATGGTAAAAATTTGATATAATGTCCTTTCCTTCTGATTACAGACTAGTGGAGTAGTTATGCATTAGTCAAAGGGTTTGAATCCATAATTACACAGTGGGATAAATGTACTGAATCGAAGAATACATTATTTATGATTATATTATGTACTTTTATTATTGAATTGACCACATACATTACATTTATTTGTTGTACAATGCCTTCAGCCATACATTTTTATGTCTGGTATTATTTTGTGAACAACAAATAATATCCATCATGGGTTAGTTTTATTTTAAGTCATGGATGCAAATTATTTCCAAATCCCAGAGAGTACACCTATGTGTTAGCTTTACTTAGACATAATGTGTCCTTCGATTTTGTATTTGTTAGTAATTTATTGTGTTACTAAGATTCATTGAATCTCATTGTGCTTCAAAATATGTGCCATACATATGTGTAAATGTTTCATTAAACAAAGTACTTAAAATGACATTTTATTTTTGATATTCTTTTGTAAAGAGTGCACTCAGTTTTTAAGAGAAATGTTCGTGTAGATTTGTCACACTGTTAATATTAATGAAAGTTTTGTCCTCATTCCTTAAATTTCACAGTTATCTACACTTGCCCTTTAAGTAAACCACTGCATGAGAAAACTGGTGAATATATTTTGCTATTATCAGTGTGTCTGATTATTGTGGTTATCCCTTAATTGTATTGATCTCAGTCTTGTATCATAGTTACTGGGTAGAAATCAATATTAATTGATTAAAACTGTCACCAGTGAACATAGAAGACTGGTTTTGTTGCTCAAAGTTAATTTTCTGACAGATCTACATTTCTGGCAAATCTATTGTTTTTGTTATTTCACCAATGTTTGTAATAACAATTACATAACAATATTGGATAGTTTAAAAGTCATACATATGTTAACAAAAAGGTTTGCATTCACCAAAATAAAATGTATTTATTTATTTATTTATTTATTTATTTGAGACAGAGTCTCACTCCATTGCCGAGGCTAGAGTGCCGTGGCATCAGCATAGCTCACAGCAACCTCAAACTCCTGGACTGAAGTGATCCCAATGCCTCAGCCTCCCATGTAGCTGGAACTATAGGCACACGCCACCGTGCCTGGGTAATTTTTTCTATTTTTAGTTGTTTGACTGATTTATTTCTATTTATAGTAGAGACAGGGTCTCGCTCTTGCTCAGGCTGGTCTTGAACTCCTGACCTTGAGCTATCCACCAGCCGGCCTCGGCCTTCCAGAGTGCTAGGATTACAGGCGTGAGCCACCACGCCTGGCCAACATAAAATATTTTAATGAAGAAACTTGTACGCAAAAAGGAAAAATAACATTTTTAATTAATGAAAGGATTATTTGAATGAAAAATTTTTCCTCACCTTTTTTTCAAATCTTATGATTCTATATTTGCAATCAAACAGTAGAAGATTGCCAAATAGATACAAATATATATACGTGGAACAGATTTACCATCCAGAAATAAAGCCAAATATATTTGTGAACCTAATATATGATAATGTTAAGTTGGCAAGTTTCTGAGTGAGGGATGCATTATTTGGTAAATGAAATGGGAATAAAATCAAACATAAATTTGTACTTTATATCATATACCACATTGATACCTAATGGATTATAGTGGAGACATTTCCAAGTAAGAAATTTCCCTGTGCCTCACACGCTTCCCCTGCCCACTACCCCTCAAAATCCCAGGCTCAGACAGGGATCTTAGCTGCTCTTAAATTATCGATGCCTTGGAACTCACTTTTAGGTAAATTTAGTGGATATTAGAAAAGTTTATGACTGTAAATGTTTGATGTGGTTTATTATATTTGTTGTAGAAAATTGTCATTAACAAGTTATCTGGAGACTTATTTACACCAGAAAATTATTAAGAGAAATACAAGTATTTACTTAAATTTTAAAGTGACTTTAACTAGTTCTCTTTAAAACTTCAAGGAAAATATTATATATGTTATGGCTTTAATAATGTTTTTGCTCTCTGAATAGTCAACTTTATTTTAATCACTTTTACTAGTAATTCACAAAAGAGGGAGCTATACTTTTAATTCATTAATTACCTCTCCAATATTTCTTAGAATTCATAACAGAAAAGATGGCGATACTGAACTTTGTGAATTTTTATATTTTCATATCGAAATGCACCGTTAAAAGATAAGGCAAAAATACCATTCTAAAGAAGAAAAAAAATAAATATTACATGTGTAAGAGAATCTTTATCTTAAATAATCTAAAAAGCACTATCAAAAAGACATGGAAATATTATATAATGATAATTTTCAAAAAATAAAATTAAAATAGGAATTTTTTTAAAAGCAAAGTGTTCCAATAGATGCTAAGTCTAATAATCTACTGGTAGACAGAAAAAAATAATTAAGCAACAATTAGGTAATATTTTAAAAATTAAACCTTAAAGTTGGTCACTGTCAGTAATACCAAATCAAATTTGGAAATCTGCTTCTATCACTATATGCAACAAAATATTTAAATATACAGTAAATTATGTAACGTCTCTCAAAGAATTTTTCTTGTGTGAATTTTTTCTAGATTTTTCTTCTAAAATTTATTCTAAAATAAAATGGATTAAGTTGCTATTCTCTCTAGGCAACCAAGAGATTCAAATTGCTTCTGTGTAACTTTCCCATCCATTGATCAAATTTGGAATATAATTATGAATTTGATCAATTACTCATATGCCCACTCATCATATTACATTTTTATTCAAAAAGATCATTTTGAATAGATAAACTAGTAGGAATAATTAATGAGGCTCTTCATTTGTGGTTTCTGTTCAAGGCAATTATGTATGTTATGTTATCTACTATCGAAAGTTTTATTTTTGAATACTTTATTAATAATTTAACTCTAAATTATAATGAAACTATTTCAAGACTATTCCTTCCAAGAGTGATTATGACAGTAATCTCTACTTTATTTTTTGTAAAAGGAAAGCAACATTGGATAATATATCATGGACAGACAATCTAACTAAGGTAATTAATGATTTATAAATTAAGCTACAAAAATATTTGCTAAACTAAAATCATTATATTATCTACTGCAACTCCTGCTGGAAAATATGTAGCTTTTGTTAATGTTACTTTTGACAGATTAGATGTCATTTCTGATTAACAAATGATACATATATTTTCATTCATCTAAATTTAAAGGAAAAATTCAACACAGTCATCCTCTGTATGAGACTATTTTTCTCTTTCACTGAAGATATTTGACCATCAAAAAAAGTCACTCTGCCCTTAATTCATGATTTCTTTTAATTCCATATCTCTTTTTCACAGCCTTTCTTAACGTAGCATACATTCTTCGTCTCTTGGAATTTTTTTTTATATACATCAAGAAGATAGTCTAATTGCCTTTATATAACTTGTGTCATTACTATAATACTTATTGAAAATTAACAATGGTTATGTGTTTATCTATACAAAGCATTATATATTTACATTTCTCCCAGGTTTATAAACACACATTCTATAACTTTTTTCTCTCCCAAAATATTCACAAACAAAAGACATACATGCTAACATGAGGAAATGGTTGTTATCCAGTCTAATTCTAAAATGTGTATGACAACAAATTCTGTATTAAAATTGAAGACATTTAGAAGCAGTTTAATCTAATCTTAGGTTTACTATAGTAAGGTAAAAAGCAAGAGTTTTTTTTTATAAAAATTAAATGTTTCATAGAGATATTCATTTCATATCACCTTCCTATAGCTTTGACCCAAAGAAACAGAAACAAATCTCATATACTAGTCTGGTATGATTTGTTATAGATTATTTTTTAAAGAAGCACAATGAGAATGAACAATGAATAGAATGCATAATGTATGAGAAGATGAACAGTGAATTATAAATTTTTAACTTAAACAAGAGCCTATTTTTCTCGAGGCTCAATAGTTTGATCAACACAACATATTTTAAAATGCAGCTTATAACCTACTGTACCAAAACAAGTAGAAGAATGTGTTTCAGTTAAGATGTGAATTAAGAAATCTCATCCTTTGGTTACATGTCTCTGGGAGTTGGACTTTTCCCTTTAATAAATATTTCAATCTGAAGAGAGATGCCTCAGTAAAATGAAAACAAATGACAGTGCTGTCTCCAAAGAGACAGTGTATTATTTTAAAATGGATGAAATAGCCCGTGCTCTGTCCTTTGACAGTTAAATGCTCAAAATGAGACAGCCAAAAATAGAGTTAACTCATTCTCTCAAACATGAAATTGAGTCCCCATATTGTTCTAATTTGAGATGAAGAAAGAAGACAAAAGAACATCGAATTTGAAAAATATTCTTACAAAGATACATTTAACAGTAACCATGGAGCACAATCTCAAATAATATCATTCTTACTTAGAGCTGACCTTATTGATTAAATACCCTAATATACTTCATTACAAGTATTCAAAAAATGGAAAATAATTGTTAAACAGTTATTAATAAATAAGATTTTTTTAAAAAAATGAACTGTTACTTTTTGAATTTTAGATTTGAATTTTAAATTTTTATTACATCAAGCTGGGAATTGAATGTGAAACAAATACAATCCGGTGCCTTCACTCTTGATATCATATAGCTTTATAGCTGTGACACATCAGGGTGTCTCATGACATCAAAGTTGAGTGTCACATTTATTTTCCCCTGAGCAAATTCTAAAATTTTGTAAAAGTTTTGTACAACATGTCACTAAATTTTCTTACTAACCACATTATATTTTTTAAAATGTGAGTGAATATATAAATATATGTAGATACTCAGTCATTGCATTTTTTTCCCTCCCTGTTTCATTTATATTTCACCTCATTGGGAAGAGTATTTTTAAGCATTAACATGAAGCCATGTTAGGCTATAAGAAATGATTAATATTAACAAGATAAAATCTATCTTTTAAATGTTCTTCTTTGGAAAAAATATGAAATTTAGTAAGACAAATTTTATACTTGTCCCACGGGAGCTTATAATCTGGTGTAGTTAATACAAAAGGAACATTGAAATGAGCAAAATTATAGCATGGTAAGATAGGTTCTTTCTTGGGAAAAGTACAAAAGGCTGTACAAGTACTTAGTGTAGAAAATCAGCCCAGACTCTGGAATTGCTAAAATTGTTCTGGATGAGCATAAAAGATTCAAATAAAGAGAAGTGGGAAAGTAAACTTTTCTGAGTAAAAGCAACAACTGTGGAAAGACCTATAAGAAAAAGAAACATTGCACTTTGAGGAAAGGAGTGTAATACTTTTAGCTTTGAAAAGGAAGTTGAGGAGAGATACACATAATCCAGGTAATGAAGGATACCTATGCCACTGAAGAGATTTGTTATTTATCTTGAGATCAACAGAGAGAAATTGAACATTTGTAAGCGGAAACCAGAGATCCAGTGAGTTAATGTGAGGTGGGGGGATGGGGTGAAGCTAAAACCAGAGGCAGCAATACGCATTAAAAGATGGTGAAAGAATTTAATTTTCTTGAAAAGATCTCTTCTTTTCCTTATTCCAGTGGTCTTCAGAGTGGACCCTCAGATCTGTGGACGTTCCTGAGATAAATTTAGGAATCTATAAGATGAAAACTAGTCACAAAATAGTAAGAAGACTGTTTTTTCTTCACTATGTTAGCGTTTGCACTATGCAAACCCGGGGGAGGGGGTGGGGGGTCCAATTTCACTTATGAATGTTCTTGTCAAAGCTATAGAATTTCTAAATGGTTTTTGAAATATCTACCGTTAAGTTTATGTCTGTTTTTAATATTCTGTGTAACAAAATGAGAAGTATAAGGCATTTCAGTTGCATACATAAGTAGCAGGCTGTCTTTGATAATATCATTTGTACAATTGTGTGAGTTGTATGCTTAACCAGCAGCTTTTTTTTTTATAGAACATCATATTTACTTTAAAAAACGGATGAATATGATTGGTGGAATCAACATTGTTAAAATGTCCATACTACTCAAAATTGTTTACAGATTCAATGCAATCTGCATCAAAACACCAACGTCATATCATGGAGCTAGAAAGAATTCTATGTTTTATTTGGAACAGAAAAGAGCCCAAATTGCCAAAGGAATCTTAAGCAAAAGAACAAGTTTGGAGGCATCACATTACCAGACTTCAAACTATACTACAAGTCAATAGTAAAGAAAACAGTGTGGTATTGATACAAAAATAGAGGCATAGATGAATGGAGTAGAATAAGAACCCAGATATAAAATTATCTACCTATAGCCAACTAATCTTTGAAAAAGTAGACAAAAATGTGCACTCAGAAATGAAGGCCTATTGAATAAATGAGGCTGGGAAAACTGGATAGCCACATGCAGAAGAATGAAACAAGACCCCTATCTCTCATCACTCATAAAAATTAATTCAAGAGAGATAAAATACTTATATACATATAAGGCATGAAACCATAAGAATTCTAGAGAAAAATGTAGGAAAAACTCTTCTAGATATCAGCCTAGGCAAAGATTTTATGATTACGATTCCAATGGTGATCACACACAGAAAATAATAAATGATGACATTTTAATAAAATGAAAGCTTCTTCACAGCTAGGTAAATCATCAACAGAGTAAATGGACAACCTACAGAATAGGAGAAAATATTCCTAAGCTGTACATACAATACAAGGCTAATATCCAGAATCTACAAAAAACTCAAGCAAATAAGGAAGCAAAAAACAACCTTATTAAAAAAGTGGGCAAAAGACATGAACAGAAGTTTTTCAAAAGAAGATAGACAAATGGCCAATAAACATATAAAAAAATTCTCAATGCCACTAATCATCAGGGAAATGCAAATGAAAACCACAAAGAGGTACCACCTTACCCCAATTAGAATGGCTTTTATTAAAAAGTCCAAAAATAACAGACATTGACATGGATGCAGAGAGAAAAGAATGCTTACACACTATTGGTGGGACTGCAAATTAGTACAAATCATATGGAAAAGGGGAGAGTCCTCAAAGAACTAAAAGTAGACCTTACCTTACAATTTGATCCAGTAATCCTACTACTGGTTATCTACCCAAAGGAAAAGAAATCATTTTATCAAAAAGATGCACTCAAATTTTACTGCAACACTATTCACAATTGCAAAGATGTGGAAACAATCCAAGTGTGCATCAATTCATGAATGGATTAACAAAACGTGATATATGCATACTGTGGAATACTACTCAGCCATAAGAAGAATATATTAAAGCCTGTTACAACAATTTGGATGGAGCTGGAGACCGTTATCCTAAGTGAAGCATTCCAAGAATGGAAAAATAAACACCATATGTACTCACTTTTAAATTGAAAGTAACTAATGAGGACACATTAGTGGAAATCAAGCAGAGCGGGGAACAGGAGTAGGGAAGGGGCAAAAACCTATTTAACGGGTACAATGAACACTATTTGGATGATGAGCACACTTACAGCCATGACTCAAGCATTACAAAATGATCCCTGTAACCAAAAACATGTGTATCCCCTTTATATTAGTATTTTGAATTTTAAAAATGAATGAATATAAAGTATGGTTTTATAGGTTGAATATGTCAGATATTTTCTAAAAATGAACAAAGTAAGCCTGTCACTTCATGAAAAGCAATACTATTTGTTGACCTAGAACATAATGTGTTCTAAACCGTTTTTACTTCCTCATTCACAAGTATGCTCAGGACCAGAGAGTTCAAGTAATTTGATTAAATTTACACAGCTGGAACACACTTGTTAGATTTTTAGTATATTGATTTTCATTTAAATTTTCTAATATCAGAAGTGAAAATTGATATTCTATAGTTTTTTATAATTTCTTGGAGAATTATACATGTGTCAGCATTCACATGACAGAAATAAGAAAGACTAAGTAAACTAGACAGCATTTTTTTCCTAGAAAATATAGATATCTAGGCCTCAGTCTCAGAGGTTTTGAATTAGCTAGTATGAGTTGATTGCTTTTTTTTTAAATTTCCCAAATGATTATAATGTTTAGTCAACACTAAAAAACACTGACCTAGATTGTGGTTTCTCTGCAAGTTAATTATGCTACATAAGATAACAATAACATAACTTTTGTCCATTTGCTTTTATCTAATGTACACCTCAGATCCCTATTCATTACCTGCTTTTCCTTCCTTGGTTATTGAAAAAATTTAATGGCCTTGCAAATTTATTTTTTTATATAGCGATAGTTAATTATTAATTCCAGGATCCAAATCACTTTAAAGATGGCTAATTTCGCAATTTCCCAATTTCCCAGGAAGAAATAATGGATACTAGACTCCATGTCCTTTAAAGGAGAATGGGAGGTGATTAATGTATAAAGAATGTATGATTCCAAGCCACTAGTCCCAATTATATAATTAATCAACTTTTGAATCTTAATTGCAAACTGTAAATAGTAGCCAAACACTCCACTTAGATTGACTAAATATCTTAGAGTTATAATCACCTTAGCAAAAGCAAATTTGTAGCTTAGCACAGAATCGTGATTCTTTTAGGCAAATATGCTAACCAAATAATCTTTAGGCTGACAAAAAGCAATGAAGTGAAATATTTTTAATTTTTGATTAGATATTTAACTTTTTGAAATGCGTAGATAATATTTATATTCTACACAAATTCAACATGAAATGTTTAGAGTTCTAATGTCATAGGATATGTGTAAAGTATATTCATGAACAAGTTGTACAATATTTAAATGCACCAGTAAGTAGCAGTTATGCATTATACAACATAGAAACATTCATTTACTGATAGTTTGTTGATTCATTTGAAATTCTTCCACCATTATTAAGACCTGATTTTCATATTTTTCCTGATTTGTAAACAGGCTATCCTATTAATATAGCTTCAGAATTCGAGCTCACTAGACACCTTAATGCTCTTGTTAACAATTGCTTTCATTCCTGTACTAAAACTGCAATTTTATGAAATCTTGTAATAACTATGAATACAGATCAACTAATACAGTAAAGCTACTAATATATGAATATTTATTTGTTTAACTCTGCAGAGTGCATACTTAATGAAACATACAGTTAACTAGTATACTAGAAAAATTTTGAGAATGATATTAACAGCTTAATACAATTCAAGCATTTACTTGAGAAATAATACATTTATAAAAAATTAACTAAGGCTATTCTTTTAAAAGAGTATAAACTTAAATTTTCAAAAGTATGTATTGTAGAATGAGAAACTGACTTAAGCATTACTAATTTAAAAGAAAGTGAGGCACTTCTGACATTATGACTTATCTTAGTTTGAAAAAAGTAAAAATTGGAGGCAGTTGTTTATTAAACATAGAATATATGAGATAAAATTCCAGTGTGTGTGTCATTCTAGTGATTGAATGTCAGGCATAAAAAAAAACCATCCACCCTGATGACTGCATCAATTAAACATAAGAAAATTCATTCAGTGTCTCCCAAAAGGAAAAAAAAAAATAAGAATCCCAGACACTAGTTAAGTAAATTCTTAGCTTTACGTGCTTAGGAATTAGTTTAACAAAATTTTAGTCATGTATTAATTGACCTTAGGGGAAGGGCAACTTTCAGACTTCTATATATCTCCCTGTAAATCCATGGGAACATGCTGTCCACTGTTACTTGTACACACATGTCTAAACTAAGATGATTTTTGTTCTCTGGAAGAGTAAAATGTAATATGTTACTAAGTAATGTCTAAAACATGTGGTTGAGTGTGAATGAATTACTTACTTTTTAAATTTTTTTTTATTTTAACATATTATGGGGTACAGATATTTAGGTTACATATATTGCCTTTGTCCCACCCGAGTCAGAGCTTCAAACATGTCCATCCTCCAGATGGTGGACACTGCACCCATTAGGTGTGCATATACCCATCCTCTCCTCCCCTCTCCCATCTGTCCGACACCCAATGAATGTTATTACTATATATATACACTTAAGTGTTGATCAGTTAATACCAATTAAATGGTGAGTACATGTGGTGTTTTTTTTTCCATTCCTGTGATACTTCACTTAGTAGAAAGGGTTCAAGCTGTATCCAGGATAACACGAGAAATGCTGTATCACCATTGCTTTTTGTGGCTGAGTAGAACTCTATCATATACATATAGCACATTTTACTAATCCACTCATGTAATGATGGGCACTTGGGTTGTTTTGACATCTTTGCAATTCTGAATTGTGCTGTTGTAAACATTTAAGTGCAGATTTTTTTTTACAGAATGTGTTTTGTTCCTTTGGGTAGATGCCCAGTAATGGGATTACTGGATCAAATTGTAGTTCTACATGTAGCTTTTTGAGGTATTTCCATATTGCTTTCCACAGAGATCGTAATAGTTTGTGGCCCCACCAGCAGTGTATGAGTGTTCTTATCTCTCTGCATCCAAAACAACATTTATTGTTTTAAGACTTTTTGATAAAGATCATTTTAACTTGGAATAAGTGGTATTTCACTGTGGTTTTGATTTGCATTTCCCTGATGATTAGAAATGTTGAGCATTTTTTCGTATGTTTGTTGGCCATTAGTCTAGCTTCTTTTGAAAAGTTTCTGTTTATGTCCTTTGCCCGCTTTTTAATAGGGTTGTTTGATTTTTTCTTGCTGATTTTACCTAGTTCTATATAGATTCTAAGTATCAGCCCTTTATCAGATGTGTAGCATGCAAATATTTTCTCCCATTCTGTAGACTGTTTGCTTACTCTCATGATAGTTTCTTTGGCTGTGTAGAAGCTTTTAAATTTGATCAGGTCCCATTTATTTATTTTTGTTGTTGTGATTGCTTCTGGGATCCTCTTCATAAATTCTTTGCCTAGGCCAATGTCTGTAAGAATTTTTCCAACATTTTCTTTTAAAATTCTTATAGTTTCACGCCTTAGATTTAAGTCTGTTTTCCACCGTGAGTTGATTTTTGTGAAAGGTGAAAGGTGTGGATCCTGTTTCAGTCTTCTATATGTGGCTATCCAGTTTTTCCAGCACCATTTTATTGAATAAGGATTCTTTTCCCCAGTGTATGTTTTGTCTGCTTTGTCAAAGATTAGATGGCTATGTGAGGATGGTTTTATATTTGAATTCTCACTTCTGTTCCATTGGTCAATGTCCCTGTTCTTGTGCCAGTACCATGCTGTTTTAGTTACTATAGCCTTATAGTATAGTTTGAAGTCTGATAAATTGATGCCTCCCAATTTGTTCTTTTTGTTTAAGATTGCTTTTGCTATATGGGATCTTCTCTGGTTCTATACGAAGTATAAAATTATTTTTTCTATATCTGTGAAAAATGATGTTGGTATTATAATAAGGATCACATTGAATCTGTAGATCACTTTGGGTAGTATATACATTTTAACAATGTTGATTCACCTGACTCATGAGCATGGTATGATTTTCCACCTGTTTATGTGCTCTGCTATTTCCTTTCTCAATGTTTCATAGTTCTCCCTATAGAGGTCTTTTACCTCCTTAGTTAAATATATTCCTAGGAATTTTATTTTCTTTGTTGCTATTGTTAAGAGTATTGAGTCTTCGATTTGGTTCTCAGTTTGGCTGTTGTTGGAGTATAGGAATCTAATGATTTCTGTACATTAATTTTGTAATCTGAGACTTTGCAGACTTTCTTTATCAATTCCAGTAGTCTCATGACAGAATCTTTAGGGTTTTCTAGATATAAGATCATATCATCAGCAAAGAGCAATAGTTTGACTTCTGCCCCTGTTGGGATGTCCTTGATTTCCTTCTCTTGTCTGATTGCTCTGGCTAGGACTTCCAGCACTATGTTGAA
>CAUYSK010070214.1:0-29925 GCA_963575035.1 Avahi laniger | reverse complement strand
TCAAGCCACCCAGTACTGCGGCCCAGTACTGGCCCGTGGCCTGTTAGGAAATGGGCTGTGTATCACCACCTGAGCTTCATATCACCTCCCTTCCACTGACCACACCCCCACTCCTTTCCCTCCCCACCCCCCCACCCGGTCCGTGGAAAAATTGTCTTCCATGAAACTGGTCCCTGGTGCCAAAAAGGTTGGGGCCACTGTTATAATGCAAAGTGTATGCACCTTGCCAGATATAAACCTATTTAAGGTTGCTTCCTGAAAGTTCTTTGTTCTACCAATTCTGGGCAATACACTGGGATCTTGATTATATAAACAGTAAATATCCATCAATCCAATATAGCTCTTGAAAATGGTATCCAGAAGGGTTTTATAACTTGGAACTTTAGGAAGAAAAAAGGGATTAGTTTAGAATGACTAAATCCAAACTCTGGAATGTGAACTAGATTGGCAATTTATTATAAGTGGTGGTTAATTTAAATACAACCCCCGTCAGTGAGCACTGAGAGTTGAGCAGTGTTGTTCTGTAGCTTTCTGGTCAGGGCTGCTGGGCTTGCATGTTGTTTCCGGCTGGGGCACGTGACTCCTCTCCTTGCATGACCACATTTTGCTGACCTTCTTCTTAACCCCACCTGCCAGGGGCAGGGACTCCCTTTTTTGTATTCTGACTTTCATGACTCTGTGGATGTTTCAGCCTCTGGCTGCCTTGGCTCCAAGCTCGTTCTGTGATGAAGCAGGAGGATTCCCAAGGAGGCCTGCCTCTTCCACACACTCTGTCTGTGACAGAGGCTCCTTGCTCTGGGGCGTGGGGTGGGGAGGGGGCTTTCTTTCCACCCCGGCTTGGTTCCCTGAAGCTCTGCTCTCTAAGCTGGGTGCTCTTGGTTCTGCCCCTTGGGGACCCATGGCTCTCTTCTGCATGGAACTGGCCCGGGGCGAACACTGGCAGAGGCACCCTGCAGGTCCAGCATGTTGCCCTCCTGGCTAGAGGCCACAAGGGGATCGGGGGACCATTGCAGACCAATGTCAAGAAGAAGGCTCCACTGAGCAGTGCCCAAGGAGCAGCAGGCGCTCGGCACATGCTGGCTTTTTCTCCTAGGCAGCTTTACTGGGAATTAGTCAAGGGTCATAAACTTTCATTCTTCTGGTCTGAGGCAGAAAGGAGTCATTGCTTCTTCCTTACAGGATGTGTAAGGAAATCTGCAACATTCACAGAAACACAGGCTATCTTCAGACAGCCACATTACCAACATGCTTTATTTATTTATTTATTTATTTATTTTGAGACAGAGTCTCATTTTGTCGCTCTGGGCTAGAGTGCAGGGGTGTCATCATGGCTCACAGCAACCTCAAACTCCTGGGCTCAAGCGATCCTGCTGCCTCAGCCTCCCAGAGTGCTAGGATTACAGGCATGAGCCATGGCACCCAGCCAACCAGTATCTTTTGAGTGCTAACTCACTGCCCAGGAGTCTTTAGGGTGCACCAGCCCCACCAAAAGGGGCAGCAAGGGCAAGGCAGTGGGCAAGCTGAGGCCTGAAACCAGGTGCTGGATTCAAGTTCCTCTCACCCCTGGTTAGTTTTCCTCTCTGGGCTTCAATTTCTCTCATCTGGCTGAATCTTTCTGATACTTTCCTGCTGGAATATGCTGTAGGTGAAAGATACGACCTCTACCCTTTTAAGGTCTCTTGTTTTAGAGAGAGACCTTATTAAAAGAATCAGTTCTATTAAGTCATTCAACAAACAGGCAGGCAGGGCCCACTATCTGTCAGAAACTCATTCAGTCATTCATTTATCCATTTAATCATCAGTTTTTTATGGTATGCTGGGTAATACTTTTAGGCAGCAGGGATTCAGCAAGAAATAAAACAAAGCCCTTACCCGTACCAGAGGGAACAAGATAAATGTTTAGGAATAACCAAATATTACATGTTAGAGTTAGAGTTAATATTACATGTTAGAGTTAATGAGTGGTGTGGAGAATATAAAACAAGGTAAGAGGTATGGGTGGATTGCAAATTTACGTACATGGTCTGCTCTGATTTGAGCAGAGATCTTATGGGTTGAGGGGCGAGCCTGGCAACGTGCCAAGGAAAGAGCACTGTGAGCAGGGGCAGCAGTGGCAACGTGGCTGAGGATTGAATGAGTCATGCTCAGGGTCCTGGCTAGAGTGGGCTGGCAGGTGAGGGCCAGGATGTGAGGCTGGGTGGCGGAGGCGGGGCAAGGAGTGGCTGGACCAGACAGGGCCTTGGGTGAAGGGAAGGATTTTGACTGTCATTGTGTGTGACGTCAGTCAGGGTGATCTGACCTACATTTTCAAAGGATCACTTTGACTTTCATGTAGACCATAGACAGTGGAGGGGGCAAGTACACAGGGAGACTGGTCAGTTGGAAGGCTACGCAATGGTCCAGGTAAACAATGAGGGCTCTTGGATGGGCCTTGCTTTAGTCCACCTGTGTGGGATGAAACGGCTAAACAGGTACGCCCCAAGCTGCTGCTGGTGGGGCGTGCTTAACAGTGTGGTACTGGTAGGGCTGAGCCACATGGGAACTGTTCCTGATTACAGCGCGAGCACGAGGAGCCCGCTTCAGTTTCCATCCAGTGTCTGCCATAACCAAGGAACTTTCCGTACCTTATGCCCAACTATCATAACAACATCTCAAGATAATATTACTGCTTCCAAGTTATGAACGAGGAAGCGGAGGCTCAAAGAAGTTAAGCCACTGGTCCAAGGCTACCCAGCCAGGACTTGGCAAAACCGGGCCTCTCTCCCGAATCCATCTGTCTTTGGATCTGCTGTTTATTCACTTCACCATAAAGCATCTTGCACATTCCTTTTTCATATGGATCTTTGAGATGTAGCACCTTTTGGGACTTGAAAATTTTAACAGTTAAAAAGAAATTTTTTTCCATAAGCCATAATCTGCATCTTCTGTGAGCTTCTGGGATGTGACTATCTCTTATCCCCCCATATTCACCAAAAAATAGACTGAATCCCTATGGAGCGACTGATCTGAAACTTTGAGGTCTAAAGGGGTCTAAAGCATAGGGGTCTAAAGCATACTTTTCTACTGGAAAATAATGCAAATCCCCTGGAAAACATCTTGCACTGTGACATCATGGGTACAATTGTACAGAAAGCAAATGCATTCAAAAATATTCAAAGAACTTACTCTTTGAGTCCTGTCTTCATTAGATCAAATTGTGATTAATATGATAATTAGTTTTTGATCACGTTTCAAATGAAATTGTCCACATTGGTTAAATATTTTATTTCTTTAGAAAAAATGAAAGAACACCCTGATCATTTAATGCAAAGAAAATACGCTTGATGTGAGACTCTATTTCCTTCCGGCCATGTCTTCCTCAGTCTGGTAAAGCCAAGAAATGAGATGGTTGTCTGGACGATCAGAACAAAACCCTTTTCACCCTCAATAATCACTGGGATTTCAGATGAAACATTTTAAAAAAATATATTTGTGTAAATTACCCAAGTAGTTTTATCTGTTTTTAATATTACTGTTGGGACCTGAAGACATCTGAAATTGTTCTGTTCTTCAGGCATTTTTGTGCTCTATCAATTTTATCCGAGTGAGTCTAAACTGTTGCTGGAGGCTGTGGGTCTTTTTCTCAGCTCAGAAAAGCTTCATCTGAATGGTGGAAAAAATGTGGCATGAATTGTAAGCTGAATCGCTGCAAAGGTCAGGATGGAGGCCTGGCCCCTCCACCTGGGCCAAACCTGAACCTAACCTGGCCCAGGTGGCTGGGTGCCTTCGTGACTTCCCACATGTGTTTTGACTCAACATTCAGCCTGCAACAAAGTCGGGAAAGAACAAAGAGCTGTTTTTTCTTGGGTTCCTGGTCTCTGACCTGAAAGGGTGGAGTTTGTCGAGTGGCTATGGACAAGGCCCGGGCAGGCTGGACAGCCATGACAGAGCGGAGTCCCTCAGACTAGACTCCTTTTTCTATCCTGGAAATGTTCTGCGATGCGTATGTTCTGTGGGCCTCCTATAATTTTTACGGTTTCCTCTGCGTTTTTGTGCTGCTTCCACCAGCCCCCTCCGCCACGTGCTTAGGTAGAGAGCTCCGGGACATCTTTAGCATCAGGCTCTGTTTTTAGGCAAAGCACTACGTGTTATTTCTCTTCTCTCTCTTCCTTGGAAAGCATCACGTGGTCTTAACCATAAAATTAAAATGCACAATAGCCACACATCTTTTATGGGTTCTGTTTGACATAAATACACGAAAGTTTCCTATAGACTTACACTCAAGGTCTGGTCCCTGGGCCAGCAGCATGGGTGCCCCCTGGAAGCTTCTATGAGTCTCCCAGGCCCCACATGAGAGCTTCTCATCAGAATCTGCATTTTAACCTGCTCCCCAGGGATCCTTTTAAAGTTTGAGAGATGCTGTATCTGAGTACAGTTTATCTGACCTTGGAGGTGGTTGCGTGAACTTGGACAGACTACTTACCATTGTTTGCCCCAGTTTCCTCATCTGTACTCTGGGGACAGGGGAGGCAGGATGAGGACAGGAGCACCCAGTTCTCAGCCTGGTGTCTGGTGGGCAGCGGGGCTCACTGGGCCTGGGGATCTTCCTCCTGCAGGGCGAGTGCAGTTCCTGCTGGGAGTGGGAGCACAGTGACAGTCAGCTCGCATCCCATGGGAACACGCAACCACAGCCATGGGCAAACAGCTCGGGAAACGCAGCCAGCCCTGACTTAGAGGGATCTGCAGGCTCCGCTGTGATGCCAACCACCTGCCAGGCTCAGCCCAGCCCCCCGCACGGAGTGTGCCGCATCCAAGTGCCAATCAGCTGCAACAAACCCCAGTGGGCCCCAACAACAGGTGTCTCATTAAACATCTCTCCCCCCTCCCAGGCTTACCCACTGACAGGCACCAAACTCGCACTCAATCACTGCTTAATCACAGCCAAACTCCATTAACAAGTCATACTAATTACCAACTTCTAACGGTGTCTCCGGTTCGGAGGCAAAATACCTTATTCTTTTCAGATGAAAACTGCCTTGTGATCCTTCAGAAAGACCCATAATTAGGTCCTTTAAAAATGAGGGTCAAGGGAGGAGACCATGCAAAAGCTGATAGGGCCTGGGTGGCCGTCGTCCTGAAAGTGCACAATGGGAAGCTCTGTTTGTTTTAATTTTGTTTCTGCTGGGTGGCCCACAAGGGTCCAATTAGCTTGTTACAGATGCTTGTATTGGTTCCATCCTCTTGTCTCCTCCTGACTTCCTCCCCCCCACCTTTTCCTCTTTTTATTTTTTCCCTACCAGGGATAAACTTGTAGCACAGATTGCAGGCCTGCAGGCAACCAAAGATCAACAACTCGTTTTCTGTGATTGAACCCCTATGAGCCATGAGCACTCATCTGCAGAATTCCTCATGCATAGGATGAGGCAAGGAGGGGCTTGGGTGGCTAAAATAGGGTCTGGTGCACTTTCGAAATGGCCATTCTTCCCTGAATGAGAGCGACTTTGTAGACTGGCTTTTATTTATTTTTTTGCCTTTTTAAAATTTTATTTTGAATCATAATAAAATTACTATTTATACTACCTCTTCTATCATGTCACTCCATTTTATTATCTGAAAGAGATCTTTTAGAATTTATACTAGGTATAGATTATCCTTTGTGAGCCAAATATAACAAATAAATTGATGAAGATTATTTCCTTATTAACTTGGATGTGCTCATGTACTGAGCCCTTGGACGCTGTCGCTCTGGCGTCAAGGTCAGGGCGGCCAGCACTGGCAATGGTGGGAGGGATTAGGGCAAGAAGCCAAACTACAATAAAATATGACAGAAATTTGGATGATTACCTTTAGCTCAGATCTTCTTGCATTGTGAAATGAGGGGTGATGTAGC
Organism: Avahi laniger; assembly: GCA_963575035.1. Taxonomy (NCBI): domain Eukaryota; kingdom Metazoa; phylum Chordata; class Mammalia; order Primates; family Indriidae; genus Avahi; species Avahi laniger. The sequence continues at coordinate 24,056 of CAUYSK010070214.1, read as the reverse complement.
CCAAATATTTGAATCCATCCTATTTTTAACTCAAGCATATGGGATTGGATCAAATCATGTTTTGATATATGTGATTTCTGTGCTTTTTAATGGACATATGAAAATAGTTTCAAGGGTTCCAATTTATATATAGTTTTTCTTTTTACATTTCTTCTTGAAGAATCCTTGAAGTCTCTCAGATTCTAGCCCTAGCCAGCAAGTTTTTTCGCCCTCTTACATTTTCAGTCGTTCCAGACCCAGTTGGTCAGATTTAGTTTCTCAGATGGGAGACAACATTTACAGACATTCACTAAAGATGAAGACTTCAGTTCTGTGGGGATTAGGGAGTGTTTTGGATACTGGTATATAAGTAACTATAGGAGCACATAGAAAATAGTGTGGTCTTCAGACCTTGGTCCAGTTTTTCTATAGCATCCCCATGGCCTTTAGCAAAATATATAATTTACCTGAGTATTAGGCTTCTTATCTAGAACACAGGAATAACATTCACCTCACAATGCTGTGAATATGAGAAAAGATAATGAATATGGACGTTCTTAGTCAAGGCCATCTGTGCAGTGGGTGCTCCATCATACTCCTTGCCATTTCCTTTTTTTCTGTACACAGAGCCCCTTCTTTAGAAGCTTCCAAAGTGGGACAAACTTGGTAAGGAGCAGTAGATCATAAATCCCAGACAGTGGGCTGGAGGGACCCAAGGTATTGTGAGCTCAGAGCCTGGAGTTGTGGGTCGCCATGTTTGGCAGCAACTCACCGGGCTTTAGAAGGCATGATGGAGCAGCAGGAGGCCTGGCCAGGGGATAGAAAACCCAGATCTGCACATTCCTACTGACACCAGATGCTTTAAGACCCTAGAGGCAGTCATTAGCCTGTGATCCTGCAGGGACCTCTGAGTCTGGCCACTTCCTTGGACCCCTCCCTGCCAGTGTTTTCTAGTGTGTATACTTGGGGGCTTCCTGGAAAATGCATCACTGAGTTGATAACAGATGTCTACAGGGAAATGGGATTTCTCTAAAGAGATTTTACTTTAGAGCCACTTTTGAAAATAGAAATTGTTTTTTCTCTTTCACAAAACCTCATGAAGATCAAAAAGGTTGGATGTATTAACATCTAACAAAGCGTTTAAGTGCTGTGTCTCTGACCGCTCAAAGCCCATTTCTTTTCAAATTATGAGCATGTTCTTGTGTGGATGCTGTTGACTCTAGGAAGCCGATAAGACCTCCTTAAAGGTATCAGAACTGCAATAACAAATATTAGACCTTTTAGAAGGAACTGAAAATAATGCACACTCTGTCTCTATATGCACATGCAATTTTTCCAGTTATTTTTTAAAAAATGACAAATTTATCTGGTAGTACTGAATGTTAAGTAATATTAAATGTACATCCTTTTTCATATCCCATTTTGATGGCTTTCTTCCAGTCTCCTCAGACACTAGGCAGCTAGTACATTTATTATACATTGAGTTTAATGTTAATATAAACCCAAATAAATGACATTTTATTGTTAGGAAGTCACAATTTTAGATTTTTTTATGGAAACAAGTAACAAAGGTTCTCACCTCCAGATACTTCTTGGTGGTAGGTGAGCATTTTCCTGCTCGTAACCTAATTGCTGGGTTAAATTGCCATTTTGTAGCAATTTGTATTTATAAGCCAAACCCTGGTGCAGAAATAACAGAAACAGTATGGTGTAGAGCAAAACCCACAGGGTTGGGTATCAGCAACTGGTTTGAAGACAATATTATGAAAAATTTCATGAAAATACATCTGACAACTTAGGTTGTTAGTTGTTGACTTCTTTGAAAGTCACAAACTAACAAAGATCACTCAAGAACAGTGCTACATCTACTAAATAAATGTAATTTGTAGCTTAAAACTGTCTGAAAACTCCAGTCCCAGGTGGCTTTAATAGTAAATTTTACTAAGCATTTAAGAAAAAAATTTTTTACAAACTCCAAAAGAAGATTTACGAGGAGAGAATATTTCTCAACAAATTCTTTGAGGCTAACACTACACTGATACCACAATCAGACAAAGATATTACCAGAAAAGAAAAATATAAACCATTGTATCTCATGGAAATATCTGGAATAATTCTAAGGAAAATGTTATCAAATCAAATCCACTCATACCTAAAAAAGATAATACACAGGACAAAGTGCAGTTTATTCCAGGAATGTAGGGTTGTTTGTTTTAACATTGGCAAATATCAACTGATGTCATTCATTATATTAGCAAAATAAATAAAGAAAAGCTTACGATTATTTCATACAGATAAAGCATTTGGAAAAAAAGATTCCACCATCTATTCTTGATGAAAGCACCCAGAAACCTAGGGTTGGAAAGGAACTTCCTAAACCTGATAAAGACCACCTACTTACAACCTCTGACTAACATCATACTGACGGTGAAAGACTCAATGCTTTCTCCCCTTAAGATGGAGAACAAGACAAGGATGCTAGTTTTCAACACTTTTATTCAACATTGTACTGGAAGCTCTTGCCACAGCAATCAGGCCAAAAAAAAAAAAAATCCATATTAGAAAAAAAGAAAGATAACTTTTTAAATTCACAGACATGATTATCTATGTAGAAAATCAATGAATCTCCAAAAAAGCTACTAGATGTAATAAGTGAGTTTAGGAAGCTTGTAGGATACAGGATCAATATACAGTATATAAATGAATTGAATAAGATTGAAATTCTATGTACTAACTACGAACAAGTGGAAATTGAGATTAAAAAAGAATTCCACTTACAATAGCATTAAAAATATAAAATATCTCAAGACAAAATATAGTCTTAAATATGAAATGTAAACTGTAAAACTTCTAAAAGAAAGCAGGTGAAAATTTTAGGACTTTGAGTTAGGCAAAGACTTTCTTAAAAAAACACAAACACATGATCCACAAAAATAAAACTGATAAATTGGACTTCATCAAAATTAAAAACTTGTCTTCAAATGACATGGTTAAAGAAATGAAAGATATGTCAGAGACTGGGGAAAATATTTGCAAAGCATATGTCTGATAAAAGACTTGTATCCAGAATGTCTAAAGAACTTTCAAAATTCAATATGAAAACAAACAACACAATAAAACAAAAAGTGGACTGAAGATTTGAGTAGATACTTCACTATAGAAGATACATGAATGGCAAATAAGCACAGGAAAAGATACTTAACATCCTTAGTCCTTAGAAAATGCAAATTAAAAATACAATGAGATACTATTATACAACAAGTGGAATGGCTAAAATGAAAACAGACAATACCAAGTGTTGTTGAGAATGAGAAATAACTAGAACTCTCATAAATTGCTAGCTGCAATTTAAAATGGAGCAGCGACGTTAGAAAACAGTTTCACCAAACTCTTTTGCGGAGGGGGCAAGTAAGAAGGTTGAGAGGGTGCAGGGGAGGGTGGGGAGGGAGTGCAGTAGAAGAAGGAATTACAAGGCAAATGAGAAAATTTATAGAGGTAATATCTGTTCATTACTTGATTGTGTTTACATTTTTACATGTATATACATATATTGCAAACTACCAAATTTTGCACTTTAAACACATGCATTTTTTTGTACTTTAATTATACTTCAATAAAGCTTTCATTAAAACAAAAAAAAATAAAGTCTCAATTCCTTGTCAGTTCCTGGGGTAAATCAGGCTTTTCCTTGATCTGTATTTAGCTCCTATGAATTCCATGGTCCAGAGGATGTAGAGTGAAGGGAAAAGTTAGTCCTTCTCTGAAGTGTTTTTTTCTTCCTTTGTATAATCTATTGTACTTAATATGACAAAAATACAACTTCATTAGTTGATGGAACCATCATCCTTTTATGAGACTTTTGTGTACTATAATTCCAGCTCTCATGGCTAAGGCTGTCAGGTCAACAAAATTAGCTCCCAAACCGTCCCTCCCAAGCAACTCTGATTTTCACCTTAATTGAGAAGCAGAGCACGTTAAGTTCTTTTATTGGGTGATGCCTGGTGAATGACAGATGTACGCTGTACGATGTACTGCTGTGCACATCCTGTGTTAAAATGGGCCAATTTGTTGCTAAAACACTTAAAATTGAAAGCTTGATTTGATAAATATACATCTTTTGCGCAAAGGCCGTGTTGGTGCTAATTATAAATCAAGGTTTGCATTGAGAATCAAAAGCTTCTTTCAATTGTTGCATTGACAGACCAAATCGAAGCCAAGTTAGCAGATCAAGATTTGATGGTTTTTGCACTTATGCAAAATTTCAAGATCCAAAACTGCTAAAAGAATATTATTGCCTCTAATGCATTGGACTGTTAACTCATCAAGATTTGTTTTCTGACATTTCAAAGTACACTGAATTATTCTGTTTTAAGTTATTCCTAAACTCTTTTAATCTTTTTTCTTAATGCATATTTATTATAATAGTGATCTTTTCTTATTTTATTCACAGTGTGAGAATTTTGGAGAAGGATTTGACTTTGAAATGTACATGAACACAGAATAAAATAGAAGGGTAGAAACTCCTAATTTGATTCTAGTTATTGAGATAATAAGGAGCAGAAATGATTTCCAAACTTTGTGAGAACTTGGGCAATTTTAGAACTATTAGTGGCATATTTAACTAAAATTAATTTAACAAGCTGAATGCTGGATATAGAACGCTTTAAACTCTGTGTACAGTAGACCAGCAGCCTAGGAGAGGAGCACTTTGATGTATTAGTAACAATTCAGCAATTCACCCTGTTAGGTAGAACTAGTTTAGGAGTTCAGTATCCCCCATTAGTAGCAAATTCTTCTATGTTTCTTTTCTAGTTTATATTTGTAATTCAGTAGATGTTAATCATCAATATCAATACACATTAGCAATACATAATGCTCACTTGGTCATTCGATAATTCACTCATTCAGCAAATAGTTTTGGAGCACCTCCTATGTAGCTGGGGCTGTGCAAGGTTCCAGACCACAGGACATTTTCTTCCATTTGTGAAGGAATCATGTAAAATAATTCTCATGTATCTTGTAACAGATAATACAGCGTCTATTTCAAGGCCAGCCGCAATGAGTGCATTTTCTGATCTTTTTAAGGGCTTTTTTTATTTTTACCATTTCCTGCTCTCTCCTAATTTAGCCTTTACCCCTATAACAGAGACAAGAGAAGTGAGTAGCGAGGGCTTTTGCAGTTACCATTTTGTGTGCTTGTATCTTCTTGTGTGAGCTCCTGAGGTCTTGGGATCTGAAATATCTTTCATGAAGCATGGCCAAAGTTACCCGAAGACACCAATGTTGGTGGGCATCCAAGTGCTAAGGATACTATCAAAATTTAGGTGTGTTCTTCCCAACCAATATCTTGCATCAAGTTAAGCAATAGTTGGGCACCTAAATCCAGCACAGCACAAGCAGGCAAGCAGAGGGCATTGCCTCTAAGTCACCGGCTCAATCACTGCATCAGGCCATAGCAAGTCTTAAGGCAGAAGGTGAAGAAGAATCTTCACCCTTGTGCTCTAAATCTTCTCTCCTGTAACAGATGAGGTGTTACCCATCAAAAAGGTTCATGGAGGGTATAGAAAGAGCCTTGTGAGGCACTTACACTGGGTGCCTCTAAAGCCCATTGCAGTTCCTTGGCCCCCATCTCCTTTCAAGCAAATCCTAGTATTAAATCATTTTGTAGAGATTTTTAAAAGCTTGTTTTCCGGAGTTAGACTATTGCATGTCTGATCACTGGCTTGACCTTAAGCAAATTATTAATTTTTCAAGGACTCGGTTTTCTCTTCTTTAAAATGGGGATAATAAGAGGCATCTGTTTTGTAGGGTTGTCGTAAGCATTAATCTCATGTTGTTATTATTATTGTTAATTTCCTGTGATGGGCCAGACATGGATTTAGACATTGGAACTATAAATGTGAAGGGTTAGTTCCCAACCCCAGGGACACCACAGGCTAAGTGAGAGACTGACACTCACAACACAATAGCACAACATGGTGGGCATGATGAGAGAGAGAAGTTCAGCCTTAAGTGGGAATTGGAAGCCAGGGAAGGCTTCTCAGGGATGGTGACCTCACATTGTGTCACAGAGGATGTGTCACAGGAAGCATCAGCCAGAGCAACATAAGTGGAGATGGGGAATGTGTGGAGGAGGGGCAGGAGGGGGGTTCAGGGACAGGCAGAGGAGTGGGCAGGAGAAGCAGTGCAGGCAGGCAGCGATGATGAGCAACTTGCTGTGGGACTGGGAGACACAGACATGCTGGGTTAACTGTGTCTAACCTGGAGGGCCTTGCAGGTCATTCCCAGGGTCTGGAACTTGACCCTGCTAGATGGCAGGGTGGAAGGACATCCAACAGGGAGGTGACCATGACAGTATCGACTTTTTAGAAGGAATGCTTTTGTGGGCATGAGGTAGTACTAGAGGGAGACAAGGCAGAGAAGCAGAAGGGAGAGAGCCAATATGGGCCTGCACTGGGCCAGCTGTGGTAGCCATGGAAAGGAGGGGAGGTGCTGGGGACAGATGACAGGAACCTTCTAGGAATAATGTGTCAAGGAGGTTTCCAAGGCTCAGTGGAGAAGACAGTGGTCAACCGTTAATGTCTGCAGTCTGTGCACGCAAGCAGTGGTCATGCAGTCATGGAGAGTAGAGTGATGATGCGAGAGTCAGATATTTGCCATTCCTGAGTCAGGAAGTGCAATTCACAGTGATGCTTAGATTGAGGGAGTGGAGTGAGGAAGAGGAAAAATCTAGGCACAATCTCTGGTTCCCCAGCATGAGGAAATGAGAGGGGCAGAGAGGACAAGACAGGGAGGAGAGGAAGAGCTGTCATTGTGGATTTCCTTCCTGTTCCCCCCACTTTGGCTCCGAGTAGGCCCCAATGTGTGCAGTAGGTGTTGACTGGGCTGCAAGGAAATCCAGGTGCTTCTGGAACTGGAAGTGAGGAATAATTGGGGGAATGGATTGCTGAGTCATTGATCTTGATCTCCTGGGCACATTATGTTATTTGTCCACAGGTGATGGGCCATGCCCTCTGGGGTTAAGACAGTCTGCTCAAAATAGCACAGGGGCACTGACCAGCACCCACAGTCATCTCCACGGATCCCACAGAGCCCTCCAAATTCTTCCCACTGTTCGTGTTTTGTTCTTGACATCCCACACTCAGCTTCTTGTGTGGATAATATCCTGTCTGACATCCAGTCAAAATGACTTTGTTTGAAGGGATCTGCATTTCCATAATGGGCTGAAACCTAATGGTATTTAGTGGCTCAGTGGAAGGTGAAAGGTGCTGAATTTTAATCAAAGGATGTTTTCTTTCATTTTCCACACCACCAGATGTAATCCCCTTTCTGCCTTCCATTTTATCAGATACTCACAGTGCCAAGTGGTGCTTAAATTAGTATGTGGTGTCACTCAGTTCTGATTGGAAACGTACAGCATGGGGGCCTCCAGTGATCCTTGGTTCCAAATGTCCTTCTCAGAATGATTAAGCCAAGAGCTCAACTACAGCATGCAAAAGGTATAGACACAGGCTTGAAAATATTAGACAGGGTGATTATCCCAGGCCTGGCTTTGAAAGGCAGGCTACACAACTCTTATTAGATACACGTCACACAGATCCTGAGCTTTTTTCCAGAGGTTTAGACATGACATTGGGTGCCCAAACACCCTTTGCTTACATTCACGAGCATTTCTGGTTAACTAAAATCATTACCTACTGCAGGAAGCTCCCACCTTTCAAGCATCAAAATATGCTGATTCTTTTCCTACCTTAAAAACATCAAAGCCCAAATCAACTTTTCTTGACCCATTTCCTCAGCTAACTGTCACTCATTTTCTCTGCCCCTACTTCTAGCATAATTCCTCCACATAGTTGCAGTTGCATATTCCTGCTTCTTGCCTCTTGTCTTCCTTAGAGTGACTATGGTCATGCGTCTGCCCCTGCACTCCGCTGCAATGACTTGTAGCCTGGTCACCTCCTGTTGCTGCATCCTTTGGTCAATTCTCAGTCCTCATCTCAGCTGACCCTGAGCAGCATTCGATAAACTCTTCTCACCCGCGTTCCAGGATGCCCCAACTTCCTTGGTTTTTCTTCCATTTCATGAGTTGCTCTCCTTCAATCTCCTTTGCTGACTCTTTTCTCTAAATGCTTGATTTTGCAGTGTGAGGCTCAGTGCTTGGCCTGCTCTTTGTCTAAACTCACTTTATCTGTAATCGCATTTCAATCTTATGGCCTTAAATGCCATCTATCTACAGATGGTGGGAAAATTTTATATCTCCAGCCTACAGTACTTTCCTTACTTCCAGGTTTTCATATTACATTGACACCATGGACCACCCGTATCTCCCTCCAAGAAAGAACTTGCCTTTCAGCTGCAAGGAGCACAGCTAGCAGCTGGCCTCAAGCAGCAGGGCCTTCAGGATCTGCTGCATTGTTTGAGTTGAGGCTATATTCTCCCTGGAAGGTCCTCAGCCAATGACTAAAGATGATGTTGGTGATACTTGGGACTGGACATTTCTGATCAATTCTTAACTCTAGAGCTCTGGATTGGGTTGCCCAAGACTTGCCAGATCTGCATCATAGTCTGTACATCTTCCCGCCAAGTCTTTATTCTTCCTCCTTTATCAAGTACTTTAGGGTAATTTCACTTCAGGTTATCTTTGGCATGGTTCTGATTTGGTTGTGTAGCAGGAACTGTATTCTTCAGAGTTATGGGGACAAAACTCTGCTCTTAGAAGCAGGCTTCTCCATCGATCTCCTGGATGCTGGTCTGTTCCCTCTGCTTGTGTCCTTTGCCTGGGTATTACTTGCAAGAATAAAGTTGGCTCTTGTTATTTCAAATAGAGCCCCCTTCCCTTTCTACTACCTACTGGGTTGCACACACACACACACACACACACACACAAACACACACACAGAGACAAGTTCCTGGGACCTCTTCTGAGGGCAGTACCCAGATTGCTGCTGCTAGATTTCCTTCCTGCTTGCTGCATGCTGCCTGCCAGCCCAATCTCTACAAAATGACCTATTTCTGGACCTATGCTGATTGCTTGCCTGGAGTGTGACTTGTTTCTGAAAATTTTTGTTTTTGGCTGGACTTTCCCTCATTATCAGTTTCTAGAGCTCATTCCACATCCTCTATTCCTATGTTACCTACAAAGAAGACTTTTTTTCTTTTGGTTTTAATTCAACCTACCTTGTTACATTGTAATGAACTCTTTCTTACCAGATGACCATGTCATAAAGTAAGCCATATATCGGAAAAACCTAGATGTACGCTTTAGAAATTCATTCTCAAATTGCTCAAATTGGCGAGACCCAATGACAAGTTAGAGACAGTTGTACTTGTGTTAAAGTATCACCAGGGTGACTTGGTTCTGGCTCTGGGCCCATAATCAATTGATCAACATGACTATCTCTAGATACACCATTCACTTCCTGCTTTAGAAACTGGCAAACATGAATATTTGTAGTGAACACAATCCGGAATTCTGATGTTGACGTCCCTTTTGATCAGGGCTTTCTGACATTTTCTGTGTGCTGCATCAGTCAGTGCTACATCTATTTCAGGACTGCAGTTATTTGGTAGGACCTACTTGCACAGAATGTTGTTGGTGCAACACATACAGATGAGGACACCTATATTTCAGGAAAATGGATGTAGAAGAAAGATGCTGTTCATGTTAAGGATTTGAAATTTCACAAACTTTTCTGAAATGAGAATTTTTGCATTTTAAAAGGGTCTATTAAATTAGAATTGATAAAATATCCCCAGAGTGAAGAAGACAAGCTATCTGGCCTGAATTAGTTAGGGTTCTCCAAATATCTGTCTATCTATGTTGTAAGGACTTGGCTGGTATGACTGTGGAGGCTGAGCAGTCCCAAGATCTGTAGTGTGAAGGTCTGGGAACAAGGAGAGCCAGTGATGTAATTTGCAGTCCAGGTCTGAAGGCAGGAGAAGACAAATGTACCAGCTTAAGACCATAAACATAAGGCAGAGAGAGTGAGTTCTCTCTTGCTAGGGCTTTTGTTCTATGCTGTCTTTTAATTGACTGAATAAAGCCTATTCACAGTGGAGAGGGCAATCTGCTTTACTTAGTCTATCAATTCAAATGTTAGTTTCATCCAGAAACAATCTCACAGATGCATCCAGAATAATGTTTGACCAAATATCTGGGAACCCTATGGCCCACTCAAGTTGACACATAAAATTAATTATCACAAGTTCACCCCTTGTCAACTTGGGCCCTGTATGCATCTCCTTAAGCCATATGTAATCTCCAAATAAAGGTAACAAGGTCATAATTCCAACTAACAGGATATAACTATCCTGTGTACAATGGAAAATGCACTAATCCCTTCGCCAGAAGAGGAAGTAAAGTCCTCCAATGATGTTTACTCTTCCCTGATATCTCAATTAAAATATTATGATGCAATATTAATAATGCTTAAACACTATGACATAAAGTCAATACATTTTATGTTATATGATAAGAGATAAGATAGGAGAGAAAACAAAGATATTTGATGTGTGTGTGTGTGTGTGTGTGTGTGTTTCATGTTCATGACAAAACAAGACAGAATGCTCATGGAAATTACAGCCCTCATTTCTGTAACTTGTCATGTGGTTGTAGCTGGTGTTTACAGCTACCTTATCCCAATACCCATTATGGGTTCCCTTTGCCTTCAGCAAGCACCGCAGCTGGCATGGTTCCTTACCATGGTAACTTACCTGGTAGAGTAATCCAAACCTTCATTCCTGATGGGTCTGGGCCATTCATAGTCCCAACTGCATTGGATTGTTGTAGTTTTTCATTGATCTGAGTTATAGGAGATGGTAATAGTAAGAGACACCCTAGGGGATGTGTATTGCAGACATACTCTTCCTTCCCTCCACTGGGGAGCAGCCATCTAATTTCCCCTTTGTAGGCAGAATCAATCACCCCTGACAGCACTCAACTTCTTTGTTGATTCAGAGGCATGAAGATTTCAATGTGGCCGAGTGGCAGTCTTAACCACCAGTTCAATAGAATAATTGTTGTGTCTTCTGGTAGAAGATTTTTCCTTTTGGATCTAAGACCTCCAGGCAGCAGAGCATAAGGTCACAGGAACAGGATGCAAAAATTTTTTGCTAGTGATTGCGAGGGGTAATAATGGTTCTTGACTCCTAGACCCATGAGTCCTGGCTATCAGAGAAATAGGACCTGTTTTTCTGTTGGATGCTGATATAAAGCATGCACAGCCTGCGGAGAACCTTACCTCAGTCCTGCAAGGTATTGCTACTTAGCTGGCACTATAGTTGAGTCAACAAAAAGCCATTCTACTATTCTATTATGCCAGGTACTTTGGAATGGTAGGGAACATGGTAAGACCAGTGAATTCCATGCGCATGAGCCCATTACCACATTTCTTTTGTTGTGTCATGAGTTCTTGATCAGAAGCAATCCTGTGTGGAATACCCTGATGGTGGATAAAGCATTCTGTAAGTCCATGGATAATAGTTTTGGCAGAAATATTGCATGAAAGGAAGGCAAATTGGTAGCTAGAGCAAGTGTCTATTCCAATAAGAATAAAATATTGCCCCTTCTATGATGGCAGTATTTGGTACTGAGAAGTGGGGTGCTGCAACAAATATACAAAAATGTGGAAGCATTTTTGGAATTAGATAATGAGTACAGACTGGAAGAGTTCATTTGTAGTTTTACATTGTAGTTTTATATTATATTGTAGTTCTTTCTTGCCATGAAAGAACTGTTAAATGTAATTCTGATGAGGGCTCAGAAAAAAAAGAGAGCTGTAGAGAAAATTTCCATTTTTTTTACAGGGAATATATAAATAATCATGAACGGAATGTTGGTAGAAACATGGACAGTAAAGTTCATTCTGTTGGGGTCTCAGACAGAAATGAAAAATACGTTTTTGGAAACTGGTATAAAGTGGCAAAGAACTTGGCTGGATTGGGTTCTAGTGTTTTGTGGAAGGCAGAACTTGTGAACAATGAACTCAGAAAATTAGCAGAGAATGTTTCTAAGCAAAGCATTGAAGAAGAGACTTGGTTCTTCTTGATTGCTTGTGGTAAAATGTGACAGAGGATAGATAAGTTGAAGATGGAATTGTTAAGCAAACAGGAACTAGAACTGGGAGAATTCTCAGCTACTCATATTGCAAAAAATGAAAAACCATGTTTTGAAGAGAACACTAAGGATGTGGCTGAATAACCATTTGATAAAGAGATCATGGACATATAATAATTTATGAACATAATCAGACATTTCAGCAGAGGCCAGGAATAGAGAGATAAACTTATCCCAGCAAAGATACTGCCAGTTTGAATTAATGGGGACAGAGAAAGCGGGACCGAATGAAAGAAAAGTATTGGACTTCTTGGCTTCTACAAGATTGGAACATTGAGCTCTTTGGCTGCACACATGTGCCATCCTTCAAAAAAAGGGAAGAAGGTTTCCAAAGGTGACTCAGAAATTATCAGGGTAGCCACTCCCGCCACAGGCTGGGGGAATGGCTGCCTACACCTCAGTTTCAAAGGCTGGGACTGCTCTCCAGACAGCTGTAGCTTGGGTGGTAGCCTGCTGAGCCCTGGAGATGACATTGCCACCTTAGTAGGTTGGGACGGCAGAGCACTGAGACAAAGAGGAGTCTTCTCCAGCTTTAAGATTTCACGACTTTGCTTTGCTTGGTTTTGAACTTCCTCGTGACCTGTCACCCCTTCTTTCATTCCCACTTCTAACTTTTAGGATGGGAATGTCTATTCTATGTCTGTCCTATCACTGTATTTTGTCTGGTTTCACAGGCTCACAGGGAGAGGGATTTTGTCCCAGGATGATTCATACCTCTAATCTCACAGATATCTCATTTAGATGATATTTAGATGAGACTTTGGACTTTAGAGTTGATGCTGGAATGAGTTAAGACTTTTGGGGCTGTTTAATAAAACGGATATATTTTTTATGCTAGAAGGGCATGAATTGTGGGGGTCCAAAAACAACAGAATTACAGAATAAACATTTGTGTCCCCTCAAAATTCATATTGGAATCCCTAACCCCCAATGTAATGGTATTTGGAGATAGGGGCTTTAATGACAATTAGTTTTAGATAAGGACATGTGGATGGGATCCTTATGATGGGATTAATGCCCTAGAGATCTCTCTGTCTATCATGTAAGACACAGTGAGAAGGCAGCCATCTGCAAGCCAAGCAGAGGGCCCTCACCAGAACCCGACCAAACTGACACCCTGATCTCAGGCTTTCCAGCCGCCAGAGCTGTGAAAAATGTCTACTGTTTAAGCCACCCAGTTTTATGGCATTTTGTTATAGCAGCCCGAGCAGACTAATACAGAGTGTTTCCAATTCTAGGCTATTATGAATAAGGCTGCTATGAACATTTGTGTGCAAGTATTTATGGGGACATATGCTTTCACTTCTCTTGTGTATATAGCTAGAAGTATAATTACTGGATCATATGAAAGCTTTATGTTTAACTTTTTGAGACACTGCCAAATTGCTTTATAATGTAGCTGTACGATTTTATAATTCCATCCGCAATGTACAAGAAGTTCCCATTTCTCCGCATCCTCACCAACATATGTTATTACCTGTTATGTTATTACCTGTTTTATTCACTATTGCCATTCTAGTGCTTGTGAAGTGGTGTCTCATTGTGGTTTTAATTTGCATTTCCCTAAGGACTAATAATATTGAGCATCTTTTCATGTGCTTATTAGACATTTGTATTATCTTTGAAGAAATGTCTGCTCATATTTTTATCCACTTTTGGATTGGTTGTTTGACTTCTTAATATTGAGTTATAGGTATTCTTTGTAAATTCTGGATACGAGTCCTTTACCAGGCATGTGTTTTGCAAATATTTTTGAGTTGTCTGAGGAGAACTTTTGGGAGCCACTGAATGTGGCCTAACACGGTGGGAAGCTCTAGGACATAGGGCACCTCATGCTCTGGCACCTACGGCCCTTTTCTCGCAGACAACATTTCTTCCAGTAATATCTGGTGTTTGCAAAATCGACCCATTTATATTCTCAAATGGATCTAGGAAATATCTCTTAGATGCCAGAAAATCATGCTGACATTGTTCTTTGCTAGGTTTGGAGGTAGGGGGAGATGGAAAATGGATTGTTTTATCAATTGGTGACAAAACAAACTCTCAAAGAGAACTTCCAGCTGATTACAAAGAATTTTGATAATACGGGGGAAAATGGCTTGACTATATATGTGGCATTTATTACTTATTGACATTTTGTTGAAATCCGAATATGCAGCTGCAGTTGTACAGAGCACAGGTGCATGGCCTACCTAGTGCTCCTTTTGCAGAACAGCCCTTCCAAATCTTTTGGCCCATGTATTTGGAAGTTACAACTTTCTTTACCAACTCTCACCTGGTTTGAAAACACTTGTTCTTTTGTGAAAAGTATTTTTCAGTGTGTGAAAGATGTGAGAATAGAATCAACTGTGTGAAATAAAAAAAAATCCAAACTGGCTTTGGGAATGTGAACAAATATCAGTGTTGATACTGTGCTTGGAACTCTTCTTGTAGTAATGTGACCCTCGTTTCCTATAGTCAGGGTGTAGCTACCCAGAGACTCTTGGAAAACTTCCCCACATTGTTCTTCTCTTTCTCACTTTAGGTTAAGTTGTTACGCAGAATAACCCCAAATGAGTAGCACCCTAAATATAATCAGCATCCTAATACACAGTGTCCTAAATTTGTAACCGAATTGAAAACCCAGTGTATTAGTTTCCCACTTCTCTGTATCTACTTTCCTACTTGCTTAGATCATCTTTCTTTTCAGTGGGGACATTTTACAGAGACATATGCATGGCACTAAAATCTCAGAGAAACTTGGTGGGATCCAATGAAATGATCCTTGCAAATGTTCTAGTTCTTCAGGGAAATTCCAGGCTATGAAAAAATAGGCCAGGAAAGTTCTATTTCATTGGTAAAATTTCTATTCTCACATGCAATTTATGGAAACTTACTGCTTTCCTTGTCTGTAAATTGCAAGCATGCACTGGAGTAGGGAGGTAGGCACATGCCCTGGCAATATGCCCATGTAAAATCCTCACATTCTGGAGAGGGGAAAAAAGTTATAATTCTTAAAATTGCAATCATATGTTAAATGTATATGAAAAAAACTAAATATGTTGTGACACACACTTCCTGTTGTTTTTGTTGCTCTGGAATGATATAAGATGTGCATTTTTCATAAAGTTAGAAAATAAAAACAAAGACACTGTGAGCATTATTTCACAAAGAAACCTACCTCTTCCTGCTTAAGTTATCTTCACACATCCTCTTCGACCTTCTTCACTCTCCAAATTCTTCTAACTTTTTTCCTGAAGCATTGATCTATATAACTAGTAGATTCAGAATTCCCTTGAAACAGTATTCTCATAAAAATCAAATGCAAATGGGACAAAAGTGAAGGTAAAGATTATTTATACCCCTGCCCTGAATTCTTTTAGGTCTGTGGTATTGCTCATTGTTAGTTTCTCTTAAAAAGAACCCAAAATTGCTGCTAGATATTGATTTGCACCAACACTACCCATGGAGAGGATATTGGGGGTAATTAATCACTCAGTGTTAGATGCAGGAATACTGACTTGCAGAAATTGTACCATTTAACCTTACTGTAAGTTATGCTTCCTAAAAAGTTGTTTAATATGTTTTAGTAAACAGACTCATTTTAAATACACTGAGAGATTTGTATGTTTGGAAGCAGACTATGGTGAATTGCAGGAAGTGAACAATCACTGTATTTCAGGGTCTGTTACTGCCTCCTGATTGGTTTGTTGTATAAGTATGGAATTTAGATGTGTTGTTGGACTCCTAGCAAGGCAGCTCCTGTCTGTGCTGCAGGGGCGTTCCTCACTCCCATGGTGGAGGAGTGTGTCTGTGGGGCATGAAATAACAAGGAAAATAGCCTTTAAGGTCTCATGACTTGGGGTCATCTGCTGGTCCCTTTCCTCTCTATTTTGGGATTAACAAAGATCTGGACCTAACAGGTGATCCAAGAGAAAGCATCATTCTCTTCTTGAAAACTTCCTCTGGCTAAGCCCTTGCTGGAAACCAAGTCAGCTGAAAGCAGGGTCTGATAACTTAAAGCACAACAAAGTTTTGGCTTAATGGAATTAACATATTCCCCTGTACTACACCCAGTGGAGGAGAAGGTCTCAAATTCTTCGGCTTTTGAAGTGCCATATATCTATGTCTATGTGTGTGTCTGTGTCTGTGTTTATATCACCATCTACATATATATCATCTATATATCCATCTGCTCCCTCTTATCTAATATCTCTTTTCTCAATCTCCCCAGTCTTTTTCTCAAAGCGCCTCTTTCTGGACCATTATCTAGTATCTCTTCTTCACTCAGTCATATGCCTCCATTGCTCCTCCTAGGAGGAAAGACTCCTAAATTCTTGGCCCCTTAGTGTAGCTTAAAAACTCCAGAAGTTTAGAGTTTGACCTCAGGCTAATAAAGATCCTTCTTTACCTCAATTTTTCTGGTACCCAGTAGGGCAGGAGTAAGTTTAAGAAAATGGCGATGCTCTGATTCCATTTCTATTTATTTATTAGAGAGATCTGTAGCTGATCCACCTAAGATCTTGCTTGCCACTGTCAGATTTATTTTTTTACTGGGAAAACAGAGTTTAGTCCCTTGCGAGAAAATCATGTGACTGGATTAACATGATTTTGAACAAATTCCTTATAAAATAATGTCTTGGAAAACAGTTACTAAGCATTTGACTCCTTCCTGAGTTTATTTACGCAATGGGAGGGCTCCATGTTGTGGAAAATATCTCTTACCCATCCAGAGTGAATGGATGGACAGATTAATAAAGACAAAGTGATTTTAAAATGTCCACTTACTTGGCGTATGTGGGTGGGGAATAGCTCTTAGTTTATCCTTCCATATGTGTAATGCCATGACCCACGTCAGCTGCTATGTTTTTAAGTTTTCAAATTAGTGATTCCTCAAGTGAAGATGAGTAGGAAGTTGAGCCTCTCCAGGGACCAAGCTCTCTGTCTCCATCTGTCTAAGAATCCAGGAGGCCTGCTTTGTCTGTAGGGACTGATCCTGTTCCTGATTCTTTACCTAAGCACAGAATCTAACCAGTTTGCTACCAGGGTCTTATTGTCATGGGTCCTGGCTGCTGTGCTTTGGAACTGTGAGGAAGGCATTGATGATTCAAGTGGCTGCAGAGAACACAAGGGTTCTTTGCGGACAGGAGGCCCCATCTCTTTAGTGTTTGAGTTGGCCAGAGGTACAGGTCTTGGGCACCTCCGGTGACAGCTCTTCAGGTGATTCTTATGTGCTTAGCCAATCCTGTGGGCATTGTTGGTGGACCACCTATCCTCATTTCTGTCCTCACTCGCTGTCTTTTCTTTTCATTGGCACATCTATTCATTGGAATATTGTTCAGCAATAAAAAAGAATGAAGTGCTGATACATGCCGCATGTGGATGAGCTTCCACATGCTGCTGAGTGAAAGAAGCCAGTCACAAAAGGTTACACGTTGCGTGATTCCACTTATATGAAATATGCAGAATAGGCAAGTCCACAGAAACAGAAAGTAGACTAGTGGTCTCTGGGGGCTGGAGTTAAAGGAGAATAAGGGGTGACTGCTTCTTGGGGACAGGGTTTTACTGCAGAGTGACGGAAATGTTTTGGAACTAGGTAGATTCGTACAACATTGTGAGTGTATTAAATGCCCCTGACCACTTTAAAATGGTTAATTTTATGTTGTATGAATTTAATCTCAATAATAAAAAGCATGCATTTTGTGTGTGTGTGTTTACTGTAAAGTGATTTCTGAACTTCTATCGTCTCCATGCTAAATCCTTATGTCTTCCATGGAATTTTAATTTGGGGAAATTTTAATAAAACAAGATGGCATTTTTACAAAATTTTATTGATCTCAAACAATATCAAATTGCAGAGAGAGGCAATTTATAACATGCGTGAATATATGTACATTCAAAAGCACATTTATACTTTGCTGTTGTATATGTGATGAGGGGTTGAGGAGAGGAAGACTGGGGAGATATTTGATTGAAAACCAAGATGTGTATGTGGAAATATGCTGTGCCTGCGTGGGGCCACACTCACCCAGCTATGTTTTTATGAGCTCACAGACATGGTTTTGTGCTTTTAGATGTTACTGGTGGCTCAAGGTTCCAGGCTTGGGTCCCTGAGGACAGCTCAGGAGTGGGTAGTTAAGGGGGGAGGGCAGCTAATGTATATAGGAGTGAAGCAGACAGGTGTAACGGATGGCATCAGGGACAGCGCTGGACCCCTGGTCTCTCTGTGTCCTGTGCGAGCCTTAATCACTCCCCCTCCTTAGAGAGCTTTTTCAAAGTGCACAATGTTTCTGTAGACTGTCCTCTTCCTCCTGCCTACCACTCCAAGGGTAACCAAAAAATGGGTGCTTGAGAGGTGTACCCGCCAGAATCAGACATGCTATGTGGAAGCTGGTGACTAATGGACTTGGTGGACAGGCACGTCTGATACCCGGGGAAACCAGCGAAGACCTGTGGTGATCCTGCCCTTTAGAAAGCCCTTGGCAGCCGGCAAGTATGTCCTCTGGCATTTGAGAGTAAAATATAGACTGTGAGCTCACTTTAATGAATTTAATGCCAGTGTCTAGTACATCATTATCTAATCATATTGTTTCAAACATGTCCTGGGACATCCCAAAGTTGTATATGCAGTGAGTCATCTTATGCTTCCTACCTAATTTGATTCATTCAATATTTCAAATGATAGTTTATTAGGACTTATTATACACTGGGTACTGTGGGAAGATGAAATAAAACAGGTAGAATATTTCATTATACATGGAGCAGGTACACTTTATCACACAAAGCAAACCTTTTCCGGATATTTCCAAAAGCTGGAATGGCTTAACAAAAATAGCTTTTGTATGTACAATAAAGCTGTCCAAAAATATGAACTGTTCTAATAGAAAACAAAATCAATGTATTCAAATGAAAACATTTTATCCAATATGATTCACATTGGTATAATACAGTCCTTGGCTTTTTAGCACATGCCACATTATTAAATGTTAGTAGTATGGATTAGTAGCTAAAGGCTTATCAGTACTGAATGCAGGTAGCAGCTTCAGTTCCTGCCTCCCTAAAGCTAAGTCACCACCAGGGAATGACTAGGGCCTATGAATATATCACTTGTGCCCCTCTCTAAGCTGGAACTCAGACTTGCTCACGGCTAACTTCTCCACAAATGGACTCGTCCCACCCTTTAAACATTGAAGTTTCATCATGTGATTCTGCTTTTTACACTCCTATGTTAAGTATTTAAATTAAGAAGGACTTACATGTATCCCACATTGTTCAAACACAATAGAACTAGACACGAAAGCTAACACTTTCCCCTCTGGGAGTAATTTTAATCAGATAATATTTAGTGCTCAGCTAAAATACTTAGTGGCACTTGCAAACAAATTCCCTTATTGTTGAGGAGACAGATTTTAATTTTCCAGTCCTAACAAGAGAGAACGGTTAGATCTCTTGAGAGTTTGGGGATTCATTTTTTCCAGTTGGCTGCAGAGTGAAGAAGGACGATAGCAGCTTGGGATCCCCTGGCATGTACGGAAGCCACATATCACTTCTCCCAATTACAGCTCCTTGAGGGTGCCATCAGTATGCACCAGCGGTTTCTCACTATTTTTTTTTTTTTAGCCAGAAGCAAATGAATATATTATCCATCCACAGCAAGACACAGGCAAATGGATCTATGAGTTGTGGGTGATTGGGATTCCTTACGTGTGTGGGGGTGTTACTATACTTCAGATCTCATTTTCACTGATGCTGACATACAAGACGATCCTCAGAGACCTGTCTATCCAACTGCACCATGCTCTGCAGAAAAGTTAGGTTACCACGCTCAGACAGAGGGGACGATGGCAATTTAGAATGATCCCTTAAATACCAATTATACTTGGATTTACAAAGTGAATTAAACCCCCGTGAAGGACATTGTTCACACTGGCTGTGTGTGAACATGGTTCCTCACTGGTGTTTGGAAACCCATGAAGAAACACACACACATACACACACATGAAGTGTGTACAATTTTTTCTCCTCTCCCTAAATTTAATTTCCGTAATCCTGAAAAGGTTCAATTAATTTTTTACGTAGATAGATGCACTGTTTTATTATTATTGTAATATGATTTGGCTTGCAAATCCATTGCCTGAATACCTGTTATGCATATCCAAATATCCATTATAAATGAGAAATTTTCAGGTGGATTCTCTTTGTCCATCAGAGCAGAAGCTGGGGCAAGACTCCCTGTGCTCATGGTAAGGATGCTTTGAGGGGCTCTACATCTCATTCACAGAGTTTGCATAGTTATCAAAGACAACAGATGGGTCAAAACTGGTACAATGGACCCAATGCAGTTATGTGCCAGCTTGTCGATAAATTCTATTTTTAAATAAAAATATAAATTAGTAAATCATGGAATGAAAAATTATATATTGAAAATTAGATGAAATCTCACAAAAGAGAAAGGAGAATAGTTCTGGAAAGAGATTTTAAAAGAAACCAGAGAAACACATGGTGGCTCTTGGCTGAAAATAGACCCTGGCACATGGGGAGGTCATACATTTCCCAGCCCCTCATGGAGGGCTTTTCAAGGCATTGGATAAAGAAAGAGGCTGGCTAGAACAAGATTTCCCTCCTCGGAATGACACGAGAGTGCTAGGCTTTTTGAAACTCCCTGAGAATGTTCTGGAATGCTAATTGAGCATTTGGATCCCCATTTAGTAGGATATTTATTTGGATTTACTTGCTTCAGCTCAGTGGCAAATTCTGCTCAATTCTTGTGATCGGTGTAACAATCGTGGAGGATTTCTCTGATTTACAACTCCCCAGACTGTGGCACTTGCAGCTTAGCACCAAATTTTTTTCATGTCGCCACATTTTGGTATCTTTTTGTATATAATGCAGCATGGATTTGTTTATCCTGCATTCTGTCATCCAGAAAACTCTATTAGCTTTTGCATCTGTTCTTTGCTGCTATTGGGATAATTGATGTTTATCATTTTGACCCTGAAGCAATTCAGGTGTCTTTTGAATCATGGAGGATTACATTATATTTTGTAGGGGTGGAAATGAGAGAGTCTCTGGGGTCCTGAGACAGTGTAGCAGTGTGAGAGTCACAGCAATGTCTAGCATAGGACAAACCACAGCTTGATAGAAAAAGAAATCCTCCTCGTTCAGCCAAGGAATGCTTTTTCACTCACATTTCTCCATCCTTTATGCATACATCCAACACACATTTTCTGAGTGCGTACATCTTCCAGGTCCTGTGCTAGCTACCAGAGATTCAAAGATAGATTCAACTTAGGCCCTGTCTCTAAGACACCCTCAGTATATAGTTGGATAGGCTCATGCTCTGATTGTTATAAAACATGAACTGACTTGCAGTGTTTTTTTTGAGCACAAAGGATGGGCACCTACACTGGCAGGGCTTGAGGGAGGAAGAAGTCAGGGCTTTCTGGCAGAGATAGTGTTCAGGTTGATTTTAAAAGCTTGACTAGGAGTTGAGTGGGGTGGATAGGCTTAGGCAGAGGGGAGAGAATGAGCACAAGCCTAAGGTGGTGATACAACACAGTGTCTGTTGGGAGATGCAAGCAGTTCAATGTTGTTAGAAGATGATGTACAAGAGGAAGATGCTGAGCACTGTTTGTAGGAAGTCAGTGTCATTACATGCACAGTTTGAGATATAAATTTGTGGTAAAGGAAGTACATAGAATGTTTAGATTTTTCTTTGAGGAAATTTGAGACAGGAAGAAAAAACTTGGTGATGGTAGCTTGAGAGGATCTGTGGTCAAGTGATAGAGAGATGATGTGTTGGATGTATTGGTGTTTGGCATAAATAGAGGAACATCTTTTGGAGGGAGAAACATAAAATTCCACTGACCAGAGGAATCTAGAAGCCTCAGTGAAGTAGGAAACATGCTTGCCTACTAAGAGTGAGGGTGATATGGTTGAGCAGGAAGAGTGAGGACAGTCATACACTTGTGGTGCTAAGGTTCCAATTTAAGTTAGAGATCATGAATGTGTGCTGACCAAATCAGCATGATCAGTGTGACTTTCATTATGCAGTGTTTAGTTTGCCATAAAAGAATCGATGTGGAGTATACTTCAAGCACTCATGGGCTTTTGGAATGGCTAAAAGAGTACAGTAGAAGGATGAGGTCTAGGGCATGGAGAGGCTGTTCACAGACAGGTTCAGTCCATCAGCCTTGGGCTTCTGACAGAATCAAGAAGGAGCAATGACAGGGACAGTTACACTGGGCAATGATGAAGGGATCCAGGGAGGCTCTGTGGTTCAGTAAGTCAAGATTCTGGTAGCACCAGAAAGTATGGTCAGAAGGTAAAATATAATTTCTCTGGGGCAATGGAAAGTTTTGGGGACATGGAGTGGGAAGTGTTATTTGGGTCATGGACACTAGAGTTGAGAAGGTCCAGAAGTGGTGAAGATAGGTATTGGACAGTCATCTACGTGGGCTCTGAAGTTACCTCTGATGAAATCTGGACTTGTGGTGGGAGAATAGTGGACAGCAAGATGGCAACATCCTCTAAGAAAGTGTAGTAATCAGATGAAAATGTGATCCTTAGGCTTCAAGACCTCTCTAGGGCAGTTCCCATCTAAAAACCAGACATAGGACCAGTCTGATTTGCCCTTTCAAATATTCTTTGAGTTTTTAAATCTCCTTAAGAAAAGGGAAATTCACTATGAGCAAAAGGCTACATCCCAGAATTGTAGCCTATGTCAGCTCATTCCTCTGCCTCTTTCTCTGAGAAACATGAGTTCAGGTTGTGATGAAATGCCTGAGTCATGATTCTCCTCCTTTTTCTGAGTTACGGGCCAAGGAAGAAAGCAAGGCAGAGATGAACTTCTAGGCTCAGCTGAAAGAGACATTTTCTGGCAGGAGCTTATTGTTTCTAGTGGTTAAATGAATTGGTTACTTCTAGGACCCTGTCTTACTTAATTTTGTGCTTCAGAACAAAGGAGGGATTCAGTTTTATCTGGAAAACAATCCTTTTATTAGAATCACTGTACTTTTTCCTTTAGTTTTTACTTTTACATAATAAAACTAAAAATACAAACTGATGTCAGAAAACTAACCAACACTTCCGTGTCTTAGTTGCTCTTGTCTTTGAGGATCCATTTCTGTTTAAGCGAGACACTAATAAGATGGGTGGGACAGAACCTAACTGCTGGAAGTGCCCAGGGTGAGCAGGAATGACAGGTGAAGGCAGATAAAGTGCCAACTGAGAGGTCTCTGAAGTAAAGGAGGTGTGGTGAGGACAGAGGCCAAGGTGATTTGGGCCATCCCTGTGGACTACAACTACCCTGATTAGAGAAGAAGTTTCCTCTCCCTCATAGTTTTAGCTCCTGCAGGTCTCTGTTGTTTTTGTTGTCACCACTGTTACAGCCATGGGATTGCCTTGTGGCTGGATTGTGAAATTTTCAAAAATGCCTCATTTGTCCACATTGACATCCCTTCTAGAAGATGAAATTCCATGAGCTTTTAATGAATTGAAGCCACATTTACCTGAAGAAGCCAGTGAAGTTACTAACTGGTTCGAAAATAATTATGTGCATGGTAGGATATGAAGACACTTACACAAAGGAATTGCTGTTCCATCCCCAGTATTGTTTTCACCAAATTTATGGCCTGTATAAAAGTATATGCAGAATGGATTTCATGTACCCAAAACAATGTAGAAGCATAGCACAAAAAATGGAAAAATTTAAGAGGGAATACTCATGTTGATGTATATTGAATCATACAAGAATTTCGATCAGGAAGAAATAAAATTCCTGAATGGACCAATATCAAGTACTGAAATTGAAGCAGCAATAAAAAACCTTCCTAAAAAAAAATTTCCAGATCATATGGTTTCACTCCCAAATTTTACCAGACCTACAAAGAAGAACTGGTGCCTATCCTGCAGAAATTATTTCACAATATTGGGAAAGAAGGAATCCTCCCCAACACGTTTTATGAAGCCAAAATCACCCTGA